>JAJIRX010000203.1:0-33038 GCA_023853785.1 Psilocybe azurescens | reverse complement strand
GACATGGCATGCCATAAGGATGAAGTCTCCTTCCATTCCAAGTAGTTCGTTCCATCAAACTTCTCCGAGTCTGGAGGTATAGGGCTATAGCCCGCCTGATTTGGATGTCATGTAGAGTACTTAGATAACAATGGTACTCCTGAGCCAAAGTAAAATGTCTGGTCCACTATGTTTCTGAGTTACTCAAAAAAATCATGCGGGGCCCATAACCTGTAGTTACAAAGCACAGGTGGCATCCCGACGTAGACAGAAAGTAAATGGCTGTATATTATACCTGTAGTTACAAAGCACAGGTGAGAAACTACAGAACAAAGTAAGTAAAATAAAGAATCTAAATAGATGAAACATACAGACCTCAGACGTAGACGGAAAGTAAATGGCTGAGGTCCTACTATCGTAGATGAATTCTACGTACTGTCCACATGGGAAATACCGTGTGGATTGTGTGCTACTGCATAGTTGGAAGAGAAGGGAAAACAAATAGGCAGGGGGCTTGCCAAGGCCCCAGATGAAAGAAGAAAGTTGTTGGCTGAATATAGTAGTTAGTAAATATAAAGATAAGATAACGCAACAATTCTAGTCCAGACCAATTTCCCTCAACATGCTGGTTAACAAGAACAAGGACTTATAGATAGTATTCTGTCAATATGTACTCTTGGCAATTACAGGTCTTTAGCAACACCACAAATTTCTTAGAAGTTTATAGGTTGAGTAAATGAGTAAACAAATAGCTAATAGAGAAAAGAATGAACAGAACAAAGAAAGATGAGAACAAAAACAAAAACAAAACAAACACAAGACCCACCACTGATTTAGAAGAGCAGTGAGAATCAGATTCCAACAACACTCTTGAAGGCCTCGTAACAGGCAAGGATCTGATGCCTGTTGTTGAGAGGTTTCATTCCCTCAGAAATAGGTTGGGGAACTGGTGGTTGACAGTATGTGACCCGGGTGCCAGGTTCATGGGGTAGGTTCCCTCCGCCACATGCTGTAGCAGGTCTCTTGTGATGGGAATCTTGTAGAATGTCGGTGTTGTGCCCACCATCGTGATACCAGGTATTATCTTGATAACAATTATTTCAATAATGTAATAAATGTAAATAGAGAAAGTGTAAAAAGACTAACCATTTCATCAAGTGGTTCCATGCCAGCATTGTCCCTCTGTTCATTATTAAATGCAAAGGCAGCAATTGCTCCTGCGATCAACTGTGCTTCAGGGTCTGCCCTTCATCTTTGAAGCACTTGTCCTCTTGAACAAGCAGAAGAATATTGTTTCTATTGCAGTCAATTATACAGACATCGGTCTGGGCCTGTCTGAACTCGCCACAAATGAAAAGGCTCAAGGCATTCTGAGTGCGAGCAACACGATTGTGTTTGGCATAACCAAGTGCCCTGAACAGTCCTGCTGCAAAGTCATGAACTGCAGACTCACCCGAGCTCGGAATCATGGCCATATCTAACAGATGGAGGAGCTCGGCATTTGAGCCATTGGTGGCTTGTGCTGCATCGAAGGAGGTGAGGAGCTCAGGGTCAACCTGTGGCTGGGGTAAAGCTTGAACACCGAAGAAGGTGAGGGGTTCTTCACAATGAGTCTCAATGCGGTATGCAGCCAGCTCATTCCTTGTCCAGTCACTCCCCGACTTAGCTGAGCGAATCAAGTTCATGTGGTGAGTGGCGTTCGTGGATAATGGCGGTCAACAACAAAGCAAGGTCTAAGGGCTCCATAAATCGTCGTGCAATTGTTTACCGATCAAACATGCACAAATAAGGGTGGTCAGAGTGGCCATTTCAGACCTGTTTCAGAGACGATTCAAGACCCGATTTGCATCTCAGTTTGCTTCCGAGTTCTGGCTCAGAATTGGGTCAAAATCGGGTGTGTAGTGATACAACTCTCAGAGCTGGTGCCGGATTCAATATCTCTGGATGCACAGACAGCGCGGTCCCTGGGCCACATGCATCAACGCCAGCGTCAGCTCCCAGCGCGTGCATATATGCATCTTTTGATTTTCAATCGTTCGTATCCGATACCCATCTCCCGGTCCTGTTTTAACTTCTGTACCCTGCTTCGCACCGCTTGACGACTTGATGTTCAATTCATCATTCGTCGTACCCTATAATACAACACCATAGCCTTTGCACTGCATGCCCGCCCGGCCGTACCAGTCCTCACTCTCTCGTTCGTAAGTCACTGTGCACTATCATTCGCACCCTCATCCTCGTTCTCGTTCCATTCCCATTCCCGTATCGCTCGCTCACCGTGCACGTGCATAAATTTACGCATATACCCCCCTAATAATCATCGACATCCACCCCGCATCCACTTCTTCCAGACGCCGACGTTTTCACGTTCCCTTCCTTTCCCTTCTGCTCTTTGGCTACCCGCATTCATACTCGCTGACGTGCTTCCACAGCACCACCACGCAGAGCTCCTCGATAGCGTACCAGTCTTCCCTCTTCGAGGAGCTGTCACAGACACTACTTTGAAGATAGCTGGTTTGGGTGATAGACGGTTAGGGCGCGGGTCGGGGTCAAGGGAGAGTGCGGGTGCGGGTGCGGGTGCGAGTGGCACAGATCTCGATGCGAAAGGAAGAGACAGTAGAGTGGAAGTCGTGCGATAGAGAGGAGAAAGAGGGCAGGTGGTAAGAAGCGGGTTGACGCTGGGGTGCTGTACGGTCCGTCCAACGAGAAAGGAACGATAGAGAGTGGCGAGAGGTGATGTAAATTTGCTGTGAGCATGCATTTGCCTCCCACCCTTCAATGATCCACGTCTCATATCGCTAATGACCGACGTTTTGACTTTCATGCTCTTTTTCCTGTTCGGTTTTATATTTTCTAACGATATATATGTGTTCTCAAATATATCAATTATTCGAGCAAAAGCGCTCGTGAACACGGCATCCAGAGGCCGTATGTCTTACTGACACCCATCTTCTAAAAGAATGTCTATCCACACTTCCTTTCAGTCCTATCCCTGCTTTTCTTTATTCATGGCTTGCGCAGCTGCATTACACCATCCTGAACGCTAGCCATCGAGAGCCGGCCACCGGTAGACGGATCCCGTTCTGTTATACAGACATTCTGCAGTCGCATGATGCTATGACGTTTCTGGGCTCCAAACAGAATCAACCTTGGCTGATCTTTGTGTGCTCAGCCTGAGCGAGTTCCCTCACCATTCAAAATCATCATGAACTGGACACAGCGTCCAAGTTACAATGTTGGTAATTTGTTTCACAGCCGAAGACTTGGATGGTGATGGAGACACTGAGACCGTAGGTTCGTGATAGGCGTTGACAGGAATAGACTGCAGAGTAGCCTCTGCTTTAATTGTCTGATTCGCATATATGCGACCGTACGTTCATTTCCATACAGCACGAACCTCAAATCGGTGATCACCATTCAGACCGAAAGCTGGTGGCTGAAGACTAATGTGCCAGCCCTCTCTTCTCCTATTCTCTTTAAAGTCGCCTCAAGGTTACTTTATCCCACACGCGAGTGGGCGGTCTTGGGAAATGGAGACAACGCGGGAGTTCATCTTCGAGACGCTGGGAGCAGGCCTGTCATGCATGTTTGTACTCGATGAGTTTCTGTTCCTTTCTGCGCTTATTGTATAAGACGGACTACTGGTCAGTGGTTAATAAAGACATTGCTGTACATGATGCTTCTTTATTATCTACATCTCTACATTCTTCACAGATATGGAGGTGCTTTAATGTGTGGGGGAAGTTCGTGTTGGGTCCCGCTACTAGTTTTTGTTGCGGAACTTGGTGAGCACCGGAGAGCATATTACGCTTACACATTCCTATTAATCGCTTGTCGTGCTATTATAGGTCTCTTAGGTGCTATGATGGTTCTAGTAGGACAGTTTACTAACCTGAACCTCAATTTCTTCAGTCACATCGAAAGTGGCCTGACATCCATCTCACTAGGCATCGCCGTGCCTTCTGCATTTCTCATTGGATGCCAATTAAAATCCTCTGGAGTCTCTAGCATACACATAACACCGTCCGGCCTGCAAAGAATATTCAACCATATGGTGATGTTGGTGGTAAATTCGGCCGCGGCGTACTCACTCGAACTCCTGCTCTATGCCGTCTCCATGCCATTTCCTTCATTCAGCGTGATAGGATATCCCTGAGCAGACATTCAGCACTATATCAGGTCCGTTCTGATGATTATTGCTGTACGTAGCTCGGTATCTTTTTCTGATGATTATGTTTCTGTAACCTGGAGTTAGGGGATGGCACTGACGGTGCTGGTGGCGAGGCTTGCCATTACGAACACGAGAAGGTTAATAACAGGTTCATGAATAAATTACATATCGAGCTTGTAATTGAAGTCATAGCATGGGATTGAGATTGATAGCCGTAGTGTAATATCACTGCAGAATTTAACACATCAAGTAGCGCAGGATGGGGAGTTCGAGTCGGAAATCGAGGCCGAGCACTACTAGCAGCGCAATGCAGGCCCAGACCGCGAAGGAGAAGGCGCACGACGCGAGGGAGGAGCACACGAAAGCAGCGACGGTGACGACGTGCTCAGGCAGGAGGTCACGAAGCTCGCCCGGCAAGTGTCGAGTATCGTCCCGCTGACAGCGGCGTTGGAGCAGCACCATGCGCTCGCACAGGGTGCGATTTACGGGTTGGAGCACAAGATGGAGGAGCTCGAGAGGTTGTTGAGCAGTGGTGCGGATGCGGGTGCGACAGCTGCTATTCCAACCCCTCCTCTGCTGCGGACGTTAGCGCCACCAAGACCCAGACCAAGGCGGAGGCGGAGGCAAGCCCTGAGAAGACGACAACGCGCTCACACACACACTCGCCAAGAAGATTCAGCTCTAAGAAAGGGCGTTCCAGGGCCAATGGAGCGCGACCGTTGTCAGCCAAACCGGAAAAGAACTTTGCTGCGGTTCTTGAACTCCAACAGAAATTATATAAAGATTCCCTACTCATTTCCTGAGATGGAGCGGCATGGATATTCACCTAATGACAAATTCATTTTATCAATACTCGGAAAATCCAAATGACGCAGATGTGCGGACTATAGTATAAATCAAGCCCGTTTGTCCCTAGACGGTGTACTGTCATTCAAATTTCTCTCAGAAATTATATAATTCTGCGAACCACACCGCAGGGATAAGTAGGCTAAAGGGAACATTCATCTCAGATACTACTTATTCACCTTGATATTATGCAGAAGGTTTGAATTGGCACTCGCGATGGTAAAGTGCGACGATTAAATGAATGGCTCTATACCGGCTAAGCTACATAGTACAAAAATTGAAGGAGAACTGTTGGGATCGCATAGTTCGAGTACATCTCATATACGTCATAGGCACAGAGAGAGAATTAATCTCGAATGAAAGTGGTCATTCCTTGCAAGTTATTCTTGTCTGAAGAATGTACCTGTAAGCACGGATTCTAACGGGCATCGCACATTTAATAGGTCACGTACCCAACTTGATTCCAGCAGCCTTAGCAGCGGAAGCGAAATTAAAGTTCTGAACGGTCGTCGCCTTTCCTGGGGTATTCACAGAGAGGACGTTCACGGTGGTTGCATTGGCTGCCAAGACGTAAAGGAAGCTAATTAAAGGAGTGTGTAAGTAGCATGTTAGCTACAATTCATTCGTCCGAGCAATATAAACTTTACTTGTTTGTTCCGATAGTGGCGACGTCGTTATCAATAGTTGCAGAACCTGGAGCTTGGGGGTATTGCTGGGTCACAATGGTCTGTCAATGATTCGTTATTCAAGAGAGATCCTAGTGCACCCACTTTGACAATGGATCCGGTCAGGTTTTTGCTGACGTTCACCTCAGTGATGGTCGAAGTACCGATATCGGTCAAGTAGAAGTTTCCAGACTTGGAACTGAAGCTCGACCAGCACGTAGCCGATTGGCCTGCAATAGGAACGACGGATGATGTCGCGCTCAAACCGCTGTTCTTATTGTTGCCGTTGCCGCTTCCACCAAAGTCAAAGATATCGAACCCTACTCCAGCGTCCGTCGCCAAAATTGCATTTGTTCCTGGGATGAGGGTCATGGAGAATGGAAGTAATCCTCCGGATGCTGGGGTGGATTTGACGGGTTCAGCTGACAGCGAGCCATCTGAGGCTATATCCCAAGCAGCGAGGAATCCTTCAACGATCCAATGCATCAGCAACTGAACTAGAAATTAAATGTTATGGGACTCGTAATGCTTACCAGGTGTGGGTGGGACACCTTTGACGGACGCTATGACCTTGGACCCATCTTCGCTGAAAACGATGTGGCTGGTTGTACCCGCTGGCCCGGTCGCAGGCGTGGTTTGGTTCAGCCCAAGAGAGCGGAGTGTGTTTGGCTTTGCGATCAATCCCAGTTTAGAATCAGGTGTGTAGCAGCTAAATAGAAGGATTATTATGTATTAGCTCAATTGGTCGCCTAAAGGAGGAAGGAAAACGACTTACTTGACCCCATTTACTGTCCCACCGTTAAGCACACAGACCATAGTAGCCTTCGAGTTGATAGCGACCGACATGGGGAACTCTCCCTCAGAAGACACAGGCGTACCGACCATCGTAAGCCTCGAAGGGTTGCTCGGGTTGATAGCGAACATGGAGAGGGTATTCGAGCCTGACTGGAAGGCCCACGGAATCGACATTAACTTACGATACCATTGAAATCAGCTGAAAATGGACCTACGTTGATAGTCACCAACATCTTGGCCGCCGCGTTGACCTTGATCGAACCCTGAGAGAACAGAGGGTCCGGACCAATTGCGGCGCTTAATCCATGCACGCCACGCCCGCCTGCGCTGATCGCATTGACTGAACTCTGTAGAGTCCAATTGAAGATTAGCGTCGTACGTGAAGTAACGATAGTAGCAATAGAATTTTACCAATTTTCCGTTCGCCGCGATGTTCATGGATACAATCTGGTTTCCCGAGGGGTCGTTTGTGATAACTGCAGTGGGTGTTCAAGTTAGCCAGGTATTATTTTTGGACAAGGAAGGGTCTTACAGTACGCTGCTCCGGAGCTTGAAGAGCTTTGACCTTGAGGTGCGGAGCCAAAAGGAGCAGCGAGAATGCTAGTGGAGAGAGAAATAGCGAGAACGATGCGAGAAGTCGAAAGGAACATCATCTTGAACGGTTGGTGTAGGTTGGTTTAGAGTATATATGTAGAGCAAATTAAGGCAGTAAATCCGTTGACGCTCGCGTCTACGAAGTTTTTGACGTTAGGTCGTTAAAAGGTAAACTGTTTGAACAGCTGAAGAATGAAGAACGAAGGAAAATTGAGAACTGACGAGCTAAAACACCGAAACACATACCGCATCTTATACTAAACCTACCATCCACCACAAATCTATTCTTAGCGCCGACGCGAGCCTATTGATCCACCTTCGATCCTCGAGTCTCTGGATTCCGGTATCAACCCCTTTGAGAACAAGGATATGGAATGGGAGGAGAGGGGACGAGATGGCTGTGTCGACCCCGAGAGGGTTGCTAAGTCAGCGGTCGCGCTGAGAGTCCTGCGCGACCTTGTTCATGCCTCGACGACAGCAAGTCACGGGACATTCGTCGTCTGAAGGACTTAAGGATCCAGTATATTCTCAGTAACGATCAGATGAGGTTACTACTATAATTATAATCAGTGATAGTCAAACTCAGGGGATGATGATCCTTACGTTGCGAGACGGTAAGAGAGTTACCGATTACACACGTATGTATCTTCTAAATTGATGCAGTATGAATATTCGGCACAAACAGGACATTTTCTCGGTATTTTAGAGCTCAGAACAATACCAAATTATTGAAGGATTCTTGCCCTCAGATTCTGGGACAATTGAAACTATAGCCAATGCTCAGCGAAAGAATTCTAAACTAAACAAGATAGACGTGCTAGACTAGCGTACTTGCCTTTGCATTTAATCGTATCCATGCAATGCTGGACCAAGGTAACGCTGATATGATCGCCCTTAAGGCCCAGTATTTATAACTGTATGTCGACCCCGACAAGGATTTGCGCCCATAATCTGAACGTAACACCGAACATGTGGAATGAGATGGGAAGACAACTCTTCCTGCCATCCGCCAGCGTCATACTGTTCACGTCAGTAGGGCAATGAATTTATTAAAGTCGCACCATGAACCCTTATGCTGCGCACTGTCAGCAAACGAAAGACCGCGCGGGGAAAAACTTGAAGGCACACAATACATTGAAAAATCCCAGTGAAGAGATTTGACACGCAATAGCATATCGAAAAAACATCATTAAAAGTCAATTATACAATTCGATTAACGCCTATGCATAAGACTGGAACATACGGAGGAAATAGTCAAGGTCAAGGCCGAGGTCGAGGTCTGATACGAGCAACATTACTCAACTTACCACCCACACCACACCAACCGGACGAATGGGTCGAGTCCGTCGTGCTCGATATCTCCTTCCTTCACTTCCGCATGAACACAACCAACATAATCTGGGAAGTGCGCACCTAGATCAACGCCTCATGCGCAATGCGCCGTTGGGGAGACCGGAGTACGGTACAAACGACTCGGGCAAGGGCAAGAAAGTCATCGACTTTTGCTACGATACAGACGTAAGACGTACGTATGATGATCCGGCTGGCACCCGTTGCGCACGGAGCGCGCTTCTCCGCCCACCATCCGCGCGTCGAGCGCCAGATCCATATCTAGGTCTTCCTCTCTCTCCTTCCCCTTCTCTACACCAACACACCCGTACCCACCCCGCGCATAAAATGCACATACATCCTCGGCACCCTCAACCCGCATACCCATCCAGCAGATCCCTCAAATATGCCACTGAGCTCGGGATCATTGCGGCGTATGGCGCGATCATCCCCCTCTCCTGGATCAGACACGTATGGTGCAGCGCGTAGAGGGGTAGGAGGATGCCGGGCGCGGTCGAGGAGACGCGTAGGAGTAGGGGGTTTTAGGCGCCGGAAGGAGGGAGGGGGGTGATTTTGTTGTGGGAGGTGAGTGCTGGGAGGAAGAGGAAGAGGCGGTGAAGGAAGAGGAGGGTGTGGATGGGACGAGGGAAGAGGAAGAGGGAAGAGGAAGAGGAGGCGCAAAGCGGACACAGCGGTGATTCCGCACCAGTGCTGCACCTGCCGCCGCCGCATCGCGCATATCTCATCCGAGGGCACGATGCCCTGCGCGACGTGCGCGTACGCGTCCGTTGACCTCAATGTGCTCTTCCTCGGTGCCGCTGGCTCCGCCCGCGCCCGCGCCTACAGCACCGTGACTCGTGTCGATGCTGATGCTAGCATTGGTGTTGGTGTGGGAATTGGAGATGCCTGTGCCGTGGGCCCCAGAGCTGGCGAGGGGACTGACTGTGCGCCCTCACGAGCAGGGTGTGGAGCACGACCAACGCGCGGTGCTGCTTCTACTTGTTAATTGCCTCGGAGATGCCCGCTGATGCCAGTGTGGGCAATGCTGCTGCTGTTGCTGCTGCCGATGGGCGTGCAGGTACAGGTGGGGGAGCGAGGAAGAAGAGCCCTTGTTGGTATGGCGGTTGTTGGTGTGGATCGTGTTGTTGTGGTTGTTTTTGTTCTAATGGTGCAAAGGACAGTCGCAGAGCACGTAGCGTCGGTGGATGTCGGTCTATTATCGACATCGCGTCGTTGGTGCAGGTGCGAATGCGGGTGCTACTTGTGACAGGAGTAACTTATCGTGACTGCTAGAGTATCGATAGTATCGTCCTGACACACGGAAATAGGGAATAGAATGAAGCTGAGCACTGAATAGACAGGTATAAGTGTTCGTTGTTCACTGGGGGAAATTGGTATCTACTACAGCCTGTATTTATACTGTAAGGAAGAGGTCTAGAACTTAAGTAAAAGGGTTTGTGGCTAAGGAGGATAAATAAGGTATCTAAGGGAGTGTTTCAGGGATAATGAATAAGGGAAGAAAAAGGGACGAAGTCGTGTATCAGTCGACGGAATGGAATGTAGTCGAAATGTGAAGATAAGATAAAACGATAGATAATCAAAGAGTAAGGAAAATACCGGATCGTCACATACGCCCTCCGGGTATTATAGAATAATGCCCAAACGTTAGATCGAAAGAATGTCGCCAAATGAATGTCGAGATGTGGATGAGAAGGTCCTGCCTTAGAATTATGAGCCGTTTCGATGTCCGAGTTGAAATAGATGTTTTAAGAGGGCCGAGTATATTTGCCGTTTTGGAATGTTTGAAAGGTTTGATGCCCGTCTTGCGCAAATGAGTGCATTCGCGAGAATATTTCGCGTCTAGCGAGTAATAAAGGGTGCGTTTAAAGAAGAATTTCCCGTGTCCACCGGGACAGTGTACACGATTCGCCGAATGAGAATGTTTGTGAAAGTGATATCTGAGTGTTGTGATGATGCAGAAAGAAGCGTGCGGCGTGGTGTATGAGAGATAGAATACCGAGGTTGGCAAGAAGTAGTAACATTCGATGAATTTGTCTTTTGATGAGGGAATTTGCGGCCATATGCGCAAATGGTGGTGGTGATGTGAATTAATAAGAGTTCGAGCGCGAGGTGCAAGGTTTGATTTGACGGATACCGAAAATATTATGAACGGGATACGATGGCAGGCATAGACATAGACGGCGGAAGCGTGGTTGAGAGTGCGGGAAGAAGGCCGAAAGAGATGTTTCTGATGATGGTAAAAGGAACGACGACGATGGCATCGGGTGTGGAGGGACTGGAAGGACGATAATGGAGGCGTTGACTGTGGAGGGAGCGATGATGGACCATGGCGCCGGAGATGTAAGACGACGAGAAATATTGGCAGGGGTTAAAGGAGTGACATAAAAGTAAACAGGATTGAAAAGAACGACGAGGGGTTCCTGAAAATAAAAGAAAGGAGAGACATTGATAGCGATAGAGAAATAAAGCGATAGAGAGAGAAAGCAAGTGGAAAGAATAAGAAGTTCAGAAATGAGAGAGTGGAATATGGCATGATGACTTTGCTGAATAAAAGTCTACACTAAAGTTCGTGTCTGTGGAGATAGAAGGTAGAAGAATAAATGTTAAGTATGAGTTAATGGATGAATGGAAGCATCGATGCGGGAGGTACTACGAGGGGGTTCAACTAATAAAATAAGGATGAAATTGTAATACGGAACAGCGAGTACATTACTGAATATTCTCGCCCTCCGTTTGGAGTACAATATGAAACAGTTAGAATCAGTGGTCCAACAATGGGCACTCAAATGAATGGCGCCTAACGGCATACTATCTAGAACTTCGATAAACTCATCAGAAGAGTTTGTGCTCGCATCGTTCTCCGTAGTAGGTTGTAAATTGTATGCGGATATCCCAGGTGGTCTACTACCGCTATATTTTGCAGAGCTTCCTTGAGGGCAGTTGCGAGAAAGATGACCAGGTTCATTGCAACGGAAGCATCTCCCAGTTGCTATTCTATCTGCATCATCCTCTTCAGGCTGTTTGTTTTTAATTCAATTTTCTGAATGTATGTATGGGACCTGGAACGAGATTCTTCGTTATTAGATTTTTATTCTTGTCTTCATATGAAGTATTCATTGTATAACTACTGTCCTGCTTGTCAGAGGCAGTTTTATCTTCGTGCCGAGATCCAAAGTAATCCCGGCGCTTATCCTGTGAGCGTGATTCACGATTATGCGAGGTTGAGTGCCAGGGCGATCTCTATTATATTGACCCACATTTTCCGAAATCTCAATGATTTCGGCTTGACTAACGACTTGATCCCATGTAGATGAGTCCGGATGGAGACCGTTGCGCCATAATCCGCGCTGAAGATAATCAGCTACTCCGTTCCAGAAGCGGTTCACAAGGTCGCTCTCAGTTAATGACCCAAGCAAATTATATTGCTCTTCAAGGTAATGTATATATTCGCTAACCTTGCGATTTCCTTGAGTTGCTTTTTCAAATTTCCTACGGATATTCTGCTTATAATCTATGGGAAAACAGTAATTGAATAACCCTTCATAGAATGTAGTCATAGGCATGGTCTCTTCATTGATGGCAGCCTTTTGTAGATAATAATCATATGCTTTGTCTTCCAAAAATAGGATAATGCAAGGATCCTCCGCTTTTTCTTAAATCCACTATCCTCAAGGTAAGCATTACTTTCTTTAACAAACCGATGATATGCGCGCGGATCGGCGCGGCCATCATACGTGCTCGGCCGAATGCCTTTCCGCCAGAGGCTTGGATTTGTGGTGTTTCCGATGCCGCTTTCGCTTATCGGACTTTCTGGGAAGATCTTCGGACGACTCACTGGATGAGTCATCAGATGACGAGTTGCTACTGGAGTCATTGGACTCAGAAGAGGACTCTGACGAAGAACTAGAGCTGGGAGAGCTCGAAGAACTAGTAGTAGGTGCCTTTTATAATTCTTATTTTTCTTCTTAGAAGGGGTAACACTCTTAAGCGCACTGGCTAGGAATGACTTGGGATTAATGTGAGCAGTAGGCCTTGCCGAAACGGGCAAAGGATTAGTTCTCAAACGGGAATGGTTTGCCGTTTGGTCAAACCGAATGCCAGGAGCAGTGGAGATGCTCTCGCTAATAATGGGGTTGAACAATCCCTGATAACGCCGTCGACACGTGACGTCACGTCACACGGCCAATATCATCACAAAAGTTGAGACACCTCGATTTCGTCAGTTCTTCATCGTTTTCTTCCAATTTTTTGTGCACTGTATATACTATAATATATATAGTAGCTATTTCTGCAATTTTTAGCTCAGAAAATGCATGAAATAAGTTGAAAATAGTAAATTACATCAAGTTTCCACTATATATAGCTAAAGATGAGACAGATTCATAAGATTGAAGAGGATATGAATAATGCTATAGAGGTTATTGCTATATATCAACATGTGTATAGCTATTTCATTTAAAACAATTCTAAAAACATAATTTTTCATAAAGATTTGAGCAAAATACATCTAATTCTGTCAGAATTTTGATTTTTACATGTCCAAGTCTTTACAGTTTGGAATATGACTAAAAATCACAACAATAAGTAATGCCTACAGTGTTGTGAACCATGTATATATCATTCCAGATGTATATAATAATACAAAACATATTATTACAACACTTAACAACCTCAGTCTTTTGACATATCTTCAAAATTGAGTCAATTTCCACTATCATCACTCTCTATGACTTCCTCTTCCTCTTCCTCTTCCTCTATCTCCTCTTCCTCCTCTTCTTCTATCTCCTTGCTTCCCTCATCAGATTCAAGTACCCATATGCCTTTTATATGTAAATCAACTGCATCAATCAGTGCTGCTCGAATATCATTTACATGAGTTGGAAGCCGTCCACTCTGCAAGTTTGGAGCACCAGCTTGCTTAAACAGCTTTAGCTGATCTTTAATTTCTTGCCTTTGAGGTCTGGAATTTTTCTTTTTCAAGTACAAGTTCTAGCTGTGCAATTCTGGCTGCTGTATTTTTGCATTTTCCTCACGAACTTCTATGCGCTTTGAGTTTTTTTGCTTGACGTTCATTGCGGAAGTCTACAAGCTCTTTGTGTCTCTTTTTCTCCTCTTTTCCTGTATTCCTTGCTAGTTTGTGTATATACTGATAGTCTTCTTCTTCAGTAAACTTTGCAGCCATGAATGCTTGTGTGTTGTTACGGAAGTACATAGATATTGCATTATGATCAAGCAGTGTAAGCTGTGGCTGTTGTCACATGAGAACTTGGAAAGCACCTAAAGCACCCTCATTTTCATAATTTGTGGCAGGCATCCATGCAAGTTCTCTTTCTTCAACTGTTGCCTCATCAATCAAACCACCAGGTGCAAATTCTGATGTAAAGTGTTCCCATGTCTCCAGTGCTCCTTTGAAAAAGGCAATCAGAAGTTCACGGAAGTGCAGTAGATCAGGAATAAGATCTTTAATCTTTTGTACAACACTTATGTTCTGCCAGTCTTCACCATCAAGAGTAGCCAATTTGTATGATGTCAAAGGATTAAAGTTGGCAATAAGAATATCAGGATCATTAATGATTTTCTGTATGTAATCATAGACTCGAGAATGAAGAGGACCAAGATCAAGCATGTTTTCATTTTTTCATTAGAAGTTCAGATTGCCTTCATATATGGATAAGAAACACATTCTGCATAAATTGCTAAAACAGCAAGCTCTGAAGCTGTTGATGGACAGTCAAGTGCATTTGAAAGATTTGTTTCCATATGGTTGAGTGTTGTGTTCTGCTTGTTGATACAAAGATTTTCTAGAAAGTGCTTGAATTCATCTCGATAAAGAATAAGTGCAGCTGCTGCATCACAGTAGGATTGGAATCAGTTATTTGATGTGTCAGGAAATGTAAATGGAACTCCAACATATTCCCACCACCAATAACAGAAGACATCATGATGACCCTTTTATCATCCTTATGATTGAAAATAGCACCAGCAATTTCTGCAGTTATAATAGCACCACGTGTTGTTTTTAAAAAGCTCGCTCTTGTGCTGCGGTTGGCATATTGCCTTCTTTCAGAGCAGCATCTCATTCCTTCACTACTGGATCATTATCACGGTTTGCTAGAAGAACAGGTCGCCTCACATCTTCACCTTCATTCTCAATCCACCAAGATAACATTGAAAGATATCCTCCTTGAACAGTATTAAGGTCTTTGTGACATCCACACCCAGCCCAGATAAAAAGACAAAGAATTTTCTGTTCTGCCTCAGGAATTTTATCAAAAGCTTTTTTCCCAATTCAGCAACTGCTTCTTCCAACATTGCAGCCTTTTTTTCTGCTTTTTGATGTCTGATAAGTTGCTCCATTTGTTTTTTCCACCTGCTTTTTAATCATATTTGCTTCTGCCTTTTAAAGTGTTCTGAAATTTCTTCAAATGACATATCAAGCAGCTGTTCCTCTCCAAGATGTTGGTCAACAGCCCATGCTTTCATACTCCTAGCAGTCGAGCATCCTTTCTTTCTTTTGCACAGTGGTCAGTATTCATTCCCATGAGTTTTATAAAAGCTCAGTGAGCTTGAAAAGACCATCTGAACGCTTTCCCAATGGGCTATTGTTAAAAATTTCAAGACCCCTATTGAGTGTGTTTTTCCCGTCTGCTACAGCTTCTTTACTTGAACCATCACGGGATGATTGAATTCCAAAAGTGCAAGTTGCACGTTGTTTTGCATCACTTTCAGGTGATGCATAGTCTTCAACAAGAAGATGAACATGGCGGGAGTTGTAATTGATACTCCTATGACCTGTTCCATCTGCACTAAAGGTCATAGCCTCTGTGTTTTTCATCTCATATCCAAGTTGAATTTGTGCAGCAAAATACCCTTCACAGAGAATGCAAGACACAGATGGCCTGCTAATGGCTCTAATAGCCTTCATGCTAGCTGAATTGAGAACAGCTTCTATGACTTCATAGATGTAGTTACGTGAACAGCCTGCCTTGACAAGTAAGCATACAACATTGCGGGTTTCCTCATTAATGATGCCTTTGCTCATCAGATGATGAACAGATCTTTCCTGATAGATTTCTGCTTTGACTTTTGCAATAGCACTCTCTTGTGCACTTTTAGAGTGTGCAACTGTTTTACGCAGATTGATGGCTTCTTTGTGGAGTATTTCAAGCCTCTCTTGTGAGATATTAAGCTTGTGATGTGTGTCTGCAAGTTTTGATGTCCATTTGGTGAATGCATTTGAAAGCTCACTGCGAAGGCCATCATTCACTTGTTGTAGTGATGCAAGAGCTTGTTCTGACTGTTGTGATCCTCTTAGACACTGTGCAGAAGCTTTCTTCTCAGCCTCCTTCAGAATTATAGCCTGACTTTCCAACTGGCTATTTTTCTCCTTCCAACGCTGTGCTGCTTGGCGCTGCATACGAAGCTCATGATATGTGTCTTTATTCTTTGACTTCCATAAAGAAGCATCAGCCTCATATTTAGCCAGCTGTTGGTTGGACTTCTCAAGCTTTGACTGCAAGACACTACACTCAGTGGTTTTCTGAACAAGCAATAGCTCTAGCTCCTGAATACAGGACTCTGCAGCTTTCAACTTGTACCAGATATCCTCTGCTGCAGTCTCAGATGAAGTTACAGCCTTTTTCTCAGCTCGAGCATCTCGTAAATTTTCCATAACAGTAGCTCGATTCTTTTTCCAACAGGCATTGCAGTCTTTGATACCCTTGGGCAGGCTTTAATGCATAATATTGAACTATGATGTTAGTATATTATAATAAGATGTCACTGCAGGATCAGTTACCTGAATTTCAGACTGGCTATATGGCCTAGAAATAAATGCTAAAATCAGAACAAGAATCTGTATTTTTATTACACAATATCATATAAGAATACCAAACTTTGTGACTTACTATCCAATAAAAGAGCTTTTTCAACTAAAAATAGTAGAAAAAGTGGTCAGAATCAAAGAAATAGAGGCAATCAAGCAGGTATGGTGGTGGATTGAGTGCAAAGACCATTTAACTGCAGTCCTCAGGTATATAAAGGTCATTTCGGGGCCATCCCTCACACGCAAGGCTGCCATGAAGAAGCCTTGAGGCCTGTTCGACCTGTTTTGGAACGGGATCAGTGGCTGTGCTACACATATTTTGTGCTTGAAACCGTATAATGACTATAGAATCATGGAATATGCAATTCACGACTAGATTTGCAGAGCAAAAGTTATTTAAATTTTAATTGCTAAAATGTGATCAGAACATATTTTTAATTTAACAAGTCTAAGTAGGTGAAAGTGCCTAAATATAGGGTCTAACTCGCCATTGAGGTCGAAATTAAAAATCTGTTCTGATCAGTTTGTTTAAAGTTAAATTTTAAGCAAAATATGTCTGCCAATCATGTTTATAGGTGCTGTGGTTGCTGAGAAATTCTTCATGCAATCTAGAGGGCTATATTTGGCAGGAAATCAGTCTGATTTCGCTTTTTGAGTTCTTAATCAGATTTTTTGCAATAAAAATGCCTTCATGCAATGGAACTACTTAATATCTTCCATTATATACCACAAAATATTTTGAATTGGCTGTTTATAAAGTACAAGCTCGATGTCTCAAGATATTGGTCTGGTCACAGTGTGACACTGCATGTCACTGGCCGTCACACGCATCAGTGATTGTTCAACCCCACTAATAATAGGTCTCACTTGTCCATATGATATGATTTTATTTTTATTTAACTTCTTGGCATGTTTCTTGGCCTCTTTGAAGGCATCCTTCTGAGCTCTGGAGCTCAATTCAGCTTCAGGAATGTTGGCATTTCCCCATTCTCGGGGGGTCAATAAATTTTCCCTTATTCTTAGAGGTTCCTTCGCCAAGTGAAACAGAACGTTCACGGCGGACTTTCTTATTTCGGCGGTCAATCCGCACTTTCTCATCCTTACTTAAGGATTTCTCGGCTTGGTGAATAACCAAATCTATTTCGGAGAGGCGCCCCATGGGCGCGTTTCTTGGCATGCTTTCTTAATTCTTCAACAGAATTCTCACGGCGCCGTAGCCGCCTCATGTCTCTTGGAGCTCTTGCCCTGGACAGTGGTCCATGGACCGTTTTCATCCTCATCAGACTCTTCAGAAGGAGAGAATTTATTTATTAAATTGACTATGTAGTCTTGCCCATGGTTGTCATCGTTAATAGAGCCGTTCCCACTAGATGCCATCCGTTGGTATGCCGGAGGCTGGGTAACGGCATCCCGCTCATCTGCGTATGAGGGAGCGGGAGGTCTCGACGACACGACGTCACTGTAAGTGCGCCCTGGGGATGTGTTCGTCGGCCACGTCCGAATCGGGGTTCGGAAAGACAGGGATTGCGACCGCTGATCACCCGGATCAGCGGCGCGGGAATGGGAACGTAGGCTGTACCTAGATGCCATAGTTTTTAGTCAATAAAAATTTCAAGGGTTCACGTACGGGGTAACAAAATTCAAACGAGTAGGGGTTGCTATCTTGAGGTGGGTGTCTCTGGTTGATCAGACCAGAGGTTACCAGACGTCGAGACGGCGGGGAAGAGTTTTGAGATAGAGTGTACTGTCAAAAATATGTGACAGGAGTAACTTATCGTGACTGCTAGAGTATCGATAGTATCGTCCTGACACACGGAAATAGGGGAATAGAATGAAGCTGAGCACTGAATAGACAGGTATAAGTGTTCGTTGTTCACTGGGGGAAATTGGTATCTACTACAGCCTGTATTTATACTGTAAGGAAGAGGTCTAGAACTTAAGTAAAAGGGTTTGTGGCTAAGGAGGATAAATAAGGTATCTAAGGGAGTGTTTCAGGGATAATGAATAAGGGAAGAAAAAGGGACGAAGTCGTGTATCAGTCGACGGAATGGAATGTAGTCGAAATGTGAAGATAAGATAAAACGATAGATAATCAAAGAGTAAGGAAAATACCGGATCGTCACACTACTGGTGCTGTTGTTGCGAGTGTGAATGTAAATGCTGATAATGCGGGCTAGACGACGACGCAGCCGGATACCCCATCGACGGGAGCCCCAACGCTGCCTCGCGTACATCCGAGTTCATATGATTCCAGTTCCAAGCCGGTACAGTCGTTGAACGTTGAACGTTGAAACGTTCATGCATGATGTTCAAAGTTTCCTGCCAAGCAGAAACAAATAGTGTCATGTGATTGAATTCTTGACAGCCCTGCCCTCCACCCGCCGCACTCCCTCTGCCCACCCATTCTCCACGTTCCACTTTATATATCGCTCTAGCTCGTATTTATATTTACTAACGTCACACTGACCATCAATTTATATTATTTTCCCATTGTTTTCGTGAACTTTACATCATTTTTTGCACTGAACCCGGGCCCCGAACCACCATCCTCTACCTCCACCTCCTTGCTCTGCCAGTCCGTCTAGAGCCCCGTTTTAGCTGTCGCTCGTCGAAGATGTGCGGACCCAACTCAGACGCATGCAGAGGGGCATCGTGTGTTATTTGTAGGAGAATGTGAAGACAAATGGAGGGGGTACGATGGAACAAGAGGTTATGAGGCAGTACGTGGGCCGAGGACATGGATGGGAACGGGGTGGGGAGTTTGCGTAAGCTGGAGATCGTCCTAGAGGAGAGGAATAGAGAGGGTAGGAGTTGCAGGGGTAAGAGTGCACCATCTCCTCGATCCACTTCCAGTCTAGCACCTCATGCTATTAGTACTATTCCCCTTGCCCCATTCACGTACCTACTCTATCACGTAGTTGCTCAAGAGATGTGTTGAGAGAGTAAACGATGATGCAAGAACCGATTTGTCTCGTGTCTTTGCGCACATAGTTGTCATTGTAACTCTTTCGAAGATGAAGTCCTTCCCTAAATATGCAGACAAATTTAATCTGGAGTCCCTCAGCGCTTTCAGCCCTCGGTTGCATTATCATTTAGCCGGCATCTAGTATGTGTCGATTTGCTACCGATTGTTCTATCCATGCAGGTAACCCCTACCGTAATCAGAAATAAATGGTCTCTCTTCTAAGAGGCTTGTGCACCTCGGAAGGATCTTCTCACGGCGGATATAATCAGCTCGAAAACACGAGGGAAGTCGGTACCTGTCTGATGGTGCATGGGTGCATATAGTACCGACGTCGTGATCGGAGTAAATCAGTACTGGATTATGAGGTAGACTATAACCAACGAGAATTTGTACACCAATACATCAACGTTCCAAGTACGCACGCACACCTCCACGCACATCCCAACTTCATACCCCCATGGGTTCTTGTCGCGATCGAAGGCCTACCCATGATAACGACGCCAAGGGGTCGTCACGAAATTGTCTTCCTCTTTAATCAGAGTTCTTCATTTTAGGCAAAGTTAGTCGTTGTTGATGATGACTCGCCATTATCGGTTGTGTTATCCTCAAGGATATGATGTTCGTTAATACCGTGAATTATTTCTCTGGACTCGCAAGTCATGAGCCCCAATAACCAGTCTGTTAATAAATCAAGCTCTCGTGATGATAGGGACGTGCGGTCGTACTTCTGTACGATGAAATGAGCATAGTGAAACCGTAGAGTCACCCTTTGAACATACCTTCAAGAAATCTATAACTAAGGAACAGAAACCAAATGGCGGTCTCCACTGGTGCTGAGGATGTATCCTGGAACAGATGAAATGCAGTGCACGTAGCGCATTCAAGTTCTGCTCTGTCGGAATCGCATAAGGCAGACAGACGATAAATGGTAGAAAAAATTCCCTTCTCTTTGATTTCCAGCTCCAGCGTTTTTCGAATGTGTCGTTCAGGGCAGCGTATCGATTTTTTACGATCATAGTGAAGAGGAATGTCGCTAGATGAGGATACCAGTCATAAGGATCGATGACTGAGCTTCTCTCTTTAGCAAACACTTGCTCGTGGAATTCAGTGATCCATTCATGAAAGCTATCTCTCCCGAGATAGACAATCAGGTCCCGATCATTCAGAGGCTTCTCCTCGACGGAGGAGTACATTCCGTCATGGGATGGAGGGATTATATGCAAGGATACAGACGGAGTGGGGTATTTATTTCTGTACATCCAAAGGTTGGAGCAATATGAGTCTGTGAAATATGGCAAGTAGGCGATTTCGAATATTCTTTTCGCAACGTATAGCATTTTTTGAGGAAGGCTACTATCGTGATCTCTGATAATGTCTATGCTGGGTCCTGTCTGGTACAGATAGCAGCGATAAATTAGTAACCGGAATATGATTATATTGGCACTCACAATCTGCCTGTTAAACCAGCCCAACGCTCCCATTACCAATCCAAACGAGGATTCACCGCGTAAATCATCCCAGAAAGATGTATCCATTATGATGTTCAATATTTCCATTTTCTTCAGATCTTCAAAGTATTCTTTGGAGTGTATGTCCGAAATTCGACTGTATCGTAAGAAGCAGTCGGCAGTATGCACGAGATCCCGTCCGTGTTGAGCAAACGTTTGACCATTGCTACGGAATATCCTGTTAAAACACTGGGCACTATGGCTTGCTATACGATGGTCCCATGCGGCAATATATTGATTTTCCTGAAAGCGGCCTTGGATCTTATGATGCATAGCAAAAATGCTGGACCAATATCCGTTATATGGCCTCTTGCATCGCGATCGAAATCAAGGTGTACCAAGTCAGGGAGGTGTTGGAGATCAGATATAATGGTATCCAGACCGATATTCATTGACTCCGATATATCGTCAATGTAGTGCTGTTCGTCAAAGGAATAATTATAACCGTATAAGTTTAAACCGATGTATGACCAGGTTGCTGAGTTTGTGGGTGATCGGTCCATGATCTGCTTCGCTGAAAATTTTTGAGCAATGTTGAGAACGTCTGTGAGAGACTGAAGTAGATGTGGGTGTATATAAAGCCCATATGGACTGCCATTGGTCGATTCAGTTTGCTGATTGTCAAGAAAATTCAAAAGAGCGTCCGCAAGCCAATACACATGACTTCCTTGGGCGACATGTGAAGGATTTCGAGTGAAGATCGTGTGAAAGCTTTCGCAAAGCTCTTCTAATAATCGGATGACAGGCCAGGCATCGTATGTAATCGGCTCCGAAATCGTAAGCCTTTGGAATATCGTACGATAGGCTGATAGTCCAATGCTGTCAGAAAATGTGTATATCAGTGTCTATGTATGTTTAGCATATACAAAATGGTAAGGCGCTTACCGTGCTATAGTCTGCTCGGCCCGTGGACTATCCTGAAGAATATCGACCCCGAGTTTGAGCGTGGCGCACACAGATTCATAATCAATGGCACTCTTATCAATTGCATACTTTCCTGATCTTGACTCATCCTCGAGAAATTCCTCGAACGATAGGTGACAGAACCGAATGGATGCCTCTACCAATGGAGACCCAAAGACTGGCTCTAGCACACGGAACTCCTCGGCGTATTCAACCTTGGATATTCTGATCAAGGAACTTAAGGCCCTCAACACGAGTTGTATTTCGCCGGAATCGACTCCTAGGATTTCCTGAATTGTTTTTCGCTGAATCCGAGCAAGAGACCTCCGAGGACACGTTTCATTGTGTTTGGTCGAGGATATGACGACAGGATGGTGGCGTAGAGTCTATCAAGATCTGAAAATGCGGATGCGTGATGTGGTCCAGGTGTTGTCACTATCCGGAGTTGTTCTCGGGGGTCACAGAAATCGGATGAGGCGCCAACAAATTCCAGGACAGTGGATGCGTAGATGTACTGGCCCGAAGCACTACTCACAAATCGGCAGATAATATAATCTGGAGGCCAAGGACGTGGGGTAGAAGACATTATTCGAATATTTTCCTCGTAGATCTTGTTGAATCCTTCTTGAAGATACATCTTAATATCCATATCCGCATCCTCATCGTCTCGTAGAGAGAGCAATTTTGTAACTTCTACCAGAGGTCCAATTTCGAATGAATCAGAAATCCAGTACTCTGGGCGACTAACAATAAGAAATCGGAGGGGATATTGTGCTCGATGATGGCCTTCGACAAGAGTGAAAGAATTTCGGACTGCATGCGTTTACGACCCTGCGCATTCGTCCAAACCGTCGATAATAACTGTGGGGCTGTGCGCCCGGCCAGTCATTGACACGTAATAATGGCTCTATAATGAGGTATCTGAGTTGGACGTCGATGGATTTAGTCGGAAGAGTGGGATCATCAAGCATAGCAGTGTCAATGAGGGCACGAAAGGATGGGAAATTGAGAGCGAGCTGGTATGAAATTGTTGAGAATAACTTGGTCCCATCCCCCACGTCCAATAGCATCTTTGGCGAAGAAGAAGCTCCCGGC
The DNA here is from genome assembly GCA_023853785.1 of Psilocybe azurescens. Taxonomy (NCBI): domain Eukaryota; kingdom Fungi; phylum Basidiomycota; class Agaricomycetes; order Agaricales; family Agrocybaceae; genus Psilocybe; species Psilocybe azurescens. The sequence continues at coordinate 10,342 of JAJIRX010000203.1, read as the reverse complement.
ATACTTGCTATCCTCAGGGATCTCCTGCAAAAGTACGGCAATCGAGTGGGCGACGGCAGATTTGCCGGCTCCTGCTGGTCCGTTGAGCCAAAGCGCCCGTTCCTTGGGAGTAGGGTCGTTAACCCAGTCAAGTATCGCGCTGATTATCTTCTTGCGAGTGCCGGGGTGGCATTTTGCGGGAGGGAACCGCTCGGCAGAGTTATACATCGCATCAGCTGCGATATGCTGCGCCAGAATGTGCAGTCCTGATGCTTCAGAATCAGTATAAATGCTCAATGTATAATGTTTAGTGCCGCTCACCTACGTCCCTTCCTCCGTCGTAGTAGTCCCCTTGTATTTGTCGAAAGCTGCCCCCAGTAATCGTGACATTTCTTGCGCCTTGAAATTGCTGCATGCCCGACATGTGAGACCAATGAGAGCGGATTGTGGAATCCTTCTCATTTTTAGGCATATTTGAGGGGATGTGTTGTCGATGGGGTACACTGTAGCAGGAGGGAACAGAAGTCGTGTCGACCGATTACAGGCACAGGCTCTTTATGCGGGTTGAGATAAGGCATCGAGCATAGCCTCGATCGTGGAATTTGCCATTGTTTGATGTGTACAGAGCAGTACTGTTGGTCACGATTCAAAGCCTGTACATGTAAGTAAGCATCGCTATAAATAAAGTATACGAACCGTATACGGCCGTGGACGATGTTGTTCGATGCACGATGATATCCAGCGTCCTCTGGGTGTGAATACTATCGCTCCTCCCATTACGGCAGTCCATCCTCGAGGTCTTTCTCCTATGCGCTGTTGAGTTTATCCTGACAAGACAGGGTATTCCGGATCACAAGACTCAAAAGATATACTCTCTCCGAAGTATTTCAGGTTGGTTCATTCCAATGCTGTACTTTATATATCGGCTATATCCATGTTCATATTTATAGCAATTGTAAGCCTGGCGCCCCAGTCTCACCACAGCCCCTTTCCATGTTATCTTATCTTCTACATTTACGTACACGTGATTGCTATCCCCAACCCTTTTCCTTCGACACTGACTTCTCTTACTAATACCTGATGCACCACACACACCTGTAACCCAGTCAGTCAGTAACGTTTCTGCCTAAAATGGAACATGCCGGAATTGCACATGGCACAACCGTTGGACTATCTGTTATGAGTTCTTTACATGGCCTTGCTGTGAAACAGAAAGGCTCCCCACTGTCTAAAATACCTATGTTATGTAACTTATGTTGGTACATTGTTTGTTTCTCTTCTGTTTGCCAAACACTTGGACGTTCAGATTCTGGGAAACTTCGACAAAATGTTGGTATGCTGTTTGTTCCTCTTCTGTTTGCCAAACACTTGGACGTTCAGATTCTGGGAAACTCAAAAAAAATGTTGGTACGTTGTTTGTTCCTCTTCCGTTTGCCAAACACTCAGACGTTCAGATTCTGGGAGAACTCGATGAAATGTTGATACATTATTTGTTCTTCTTTCGTTTGCCAAATAATTGGACGTTACTCAGGATTCCTACGTCTAGTGCTCTACTTCACCATCCCGTCTGTCGTTGTCTTCTGTCGTCTCATCTTAACCCTTGGCCCCAGAGGCATGTCTGGAAATACTGAGGAAGGTGGAAATGCAGGTACAAAGGGCTAATTATTGTCTTTTATTGTATGTCTAATAACCTGTCTCTATTTAGCGCTGTTGCAACCTCTACTATCCTGTGACCTCTTTTGTGTGCCAAATAATTGGATGTTACTCGCCCATCTGTCATCGTCTTCTGTCATCTCATCTCAACCCTTGGCCCCAGAGGCATGTCTGGAAATACTGAGGAAGGGTGGAAATGCAGGTACGAAGGGCTAATTATTGTCTTTTATCATACGTCTAATAACCTGTCTCTATTTAGCGCTGTTGTGACCTCTACTATCCTGTGACCTCTTTTGTGTGCCAAATAATTGGATGTTACTTGCCCATCTATTGTCGTCTTCTGTCGTCTCATCTCAGCCCTTGGCCCCAGAGGCATGTCTGGAAATACTGAGGAAGGGTGGAAATGCAGGTACGAAGAGCTAATTATTGTCTTTTATCATACGTCTAATAACCTGTCTCTATTTAGCGCTGTTGTGACCTCTACTATCCTGCGACCTCTTTTGTGTGCCAAATAATTGGATGTTACTTGCCCATCTATTGTCGTCTTCTGTCGTCTCATCTCAGCCCTTGGCCCCAGAGGCATGTCTGGAAATACTGAGGAAGGGTGGAAATGAAGGTACGAAGAGCTAATTAATGTCTTTTATTGTATGTTTAATAACCCGTTTCTATTCAGTGGCGCCATGGTGGAGGTGACATTTAGCTTAAAGCACTATCATATGGTAGCCAACTCTCAACGCATCGAAGCAAGTGATACTTTCTCCACAAAAGTGGAAAGTGTCAGTATTTTGAGACCCCCTCCCTCTGCCCTTCATAGTCCGTTCAAGAATTTGGCTTCTCCTAAGAAACCACCTTGCACTCCTCAGACCCCGTCTCGCGGCCAACAAATCAATGCAGCGTGATCATTTGTTCCCTTCCCAAATGGTGTCAAACAGCCCAATTTTACCCTTGCAAATGGCGGCATCCTCGCTGGCACCACTGTCCCTATTTCCGGCTCTACCGATTCTGTTGGGAGCATCATGTTGACCTCGGCTGGTCCCTCCTCTGGTTCTGGGGAATAACCTGTGACCGCAGGGAGTGGTTCAGAAGGAGCTCCTCTGCAGGAACCAGAACAAAGTGTCGTAAGTGATCATATGTATCTTGTCTTGTCTGTGGTGCAAATATCTGATTCAGCGACACAAGTGTTCAAGATGAAGAGGATCATGCCGACAATGTGACTGTTGCCAGTCCTGCAAAGAAGAGCAGACGGTGGTAAATTTTTTAAATACATATACAACGAGGGGCCGTTGGTTTACTAGTTCTGCGACTGTAATGATCTGGGTCTCATATTTAAAATAAAAAATAAAAAATTTATCAAATTGTGTATATGTTTGTCGATCTTCTAAGGTGGGCTTAGCAGTGTTTGCTTATGTATAGCACAGTCTGTGAATCGGCCTACAGCAAGGCCCGATCGCTAACGGTGATCCTTTATAAGTAAAGACTCGCTTCTTTTAACCAGGATTCATTACAAGTTCTTTACGTAAGTAAAGACTTGTTCTTTAACCAGGATTCAACAGTGTCACTACTCCTGTGATCGCCAACGTGATCTTCAACAACGTGATGTGACCTTGTAACGTAACCACGTGAATTTGTAATTTAAAACATGTCATCATAATCATAAGCTCACCCTTTTGGTTATACTTTGCACGTGATATTTGCACTTTGTTCGCTCGGTTACTTCCGTGTTTCTTTTGCGGCACGGGGCTATAGCAATGCCTGTGGGAAAATCCCTTTCTTTCCTTCTCTTTCCTTTCCATATCATTGCTGCCTCCCCATTGTCCTTGGGGTATGTTTACTTGTTTTTCTGCATGATCTTTCTTTTGGTTTGTTGTTAATTGTGTTGGTATGTAGTCTTACATAGTGTATATGCTTAGCTTTTCAGCTTTACTGTAGTTTAGTAGTTAGGGAACTGCACGGGTTACGCACGAGTAAATGATGGGTTTTTAATGTTAATCAAATAGACACAAATTTTATCCAATTTTTACAATTTATTTCATGCAAATCGGTTGAGAACTCACAAAGTTATGCCCTCTGCAAGTTTGGGGCACCGAGGTCCAGCGCCGGTCTTGCAATGAGCTCAACATTGATGGCGGGTATGCCAAATTTGGAAATTCGCCAAATTAGGTGATTGCAGCTCGGAAATCGTGATGTCACGGTATCAGTTTGCGTTGCTTTTGGCTCAAACTTGGTAGGAGTATAGCTCACTCGATTCTGCACCGATTTGCACAAAAAATTTGCAAAAAAGGTAAATTTTGTCTCTACAAGCTAATTACATAAAAACCCATGAAAATTTATGGGTAACCCATCCAGTTCCCTACCAATGACAAATCCAATCAATAATCTGCCTGATACTTTTGTAAGTTGACAGCTGCTGTGGCAATGGAGACTACAATCACAGGAAGATGAGAAATGGTGATGGTGTCAGCAGAGCTTGTGGTGTGTGAGGGTACATCAGCTGTCTGTGAGTATGACGGGAATACACTAAGAGAACATGACTGACCTGCCAAAGTTCCAAGTGGTTTGACATTCTCTGTGTATTCAGTGTTGTCTTGACCTGATTGACTTGGTCAATAATTTAGGTCAAGTCAATCAGTCAGGTCAATAAAGGTCAAGGGGTCGAAGTCATGCCACCACTATATTTTGATTATATTATTCTTAGTCTAAATGCAACTTTTAGCCTGCTTATTCAGTTGATACCACAGACCCTTGATTATTAATTTACTCATTCTTATTGTTCCTCACTTTGGTAACCCATAGCTGGTACCATACCCAACCCTGAACTTGGCCAATTATTTCCTGGAGTATCATGTAGTGGATGAAATTCATCAAACTTGGTACTGTTAGATAGCATTTTATTAGCTCTATAGCTTTGGCTAAGAATAAAATTGAAATTGTGGCTTGAATTATGGTTATGAGGCAAGGACTGCCTTAGTTTCATCATACATATGTCACTGTTTCCTTGTTCAAAAGTGACACCCCAAAATAGCCATCCACCCAGAGCCAGAATCGCCAATCCTCTCACCAAAAAATTAGGTATAAACACTCTGACAATGATGGCTCAGGCATGGAATTATGAAATATTCCCGCCATCACTAAAAATTTGTCTGAAAATATCTGACCATCCAGCACTTCATTCTCAAACAACAGATCTCACCTACACCTTGCAACTAGGCAATTTTGAGGTGATAATTAATAGGGCTTCAAAATTCTGGTCAGTTAATTATGGGTAGACCATTCTGTCTTGTATACAGCACTGGCACAAATTTTATTTGTAAATTTGCTTGAGCTATAGGCAGGTATTACTAAAAGCACCATATTTCCTCTACACAGAGGTCAGAAAGAATAACATAGTCAAATCCAAGTTAAAATTAACAAAAGTCAGAGAAAATTATTAGAATATTAAGCTAATATGAATCACCAAGTTTCAGATTTTTCTGTTCTTTATCACCCAAGATACAGGCATATTATTCTACAAGACCAAAATTGTCAGTGTTCTATTTTAAGATATCAGTTCAAAATGTAATGAACCAAACAAGATTTGAATTGAAATCGGGCTGGCCAAGTTCTCTGTCAAGCATCATTTTAGGTCATCAGGATGAAAATATTCACTGAGGACTTTTTCAATAGACTAAAATTATGAAACTTCAAACTGAATACCTTGAGACATATTTGTACCAGCCAGGATTTTTTTTTACCTCAGGACCTCTCACTCTGGTGCTATTTTATGTGCAACTTGAAATGGCCAACTTCAGAGTCACATACAGTATCCCACAAATTTTATTGATTGGGTCTGACCCAAAATATTGACTTCTCCCTTTTTTGACTGACCCATTGACTGACCAGGTCTAACTGGGTCAATGACAACACTGTGTGTATTGAGACAACAAAGCAGCCAATGCTGCAAAATATGAGTTATTATTCAATAGAATCTGATTATTGCTGTTATGACAAGTCTTTTTTCTTTTCCTTTTCTCTTTTCTTTTCTTTTTCTTTGTCATCCTTCGTTTCACTCCTATCTTCTATGATACATCTTTTGATGAATGTTTGATCTGTTTCCTTTATTCTTATATACATCTGCTGATGAATATTCGTTCTCGCTTCATTTCCATCTTTTATGATACATCTTTCAATGAACGCTTGATCTGTTTCCTCTATTCTTATATACATCTGCTGATGAACACTTAGTCTTGTTTCAACTTGCTGTACAGTTCATAGTATTTATACCAGAGAGGATGCACTGTATTCTTTAGCTAGTTCTTGAGAATCCAACCTGCTTAACCTACTCAACTCGAACTTGAACTTGTTCTTGTAAACGATTGGTGGTTAGATTACGCGACACCGCGTGATTCTAACTTGAGATCATAACAATTGCATAATGAAACTCTTATCTTTAGTCTGAGTATTCTCTTGCTCAGTAGAAGACATTAAACATATAGATTTGTTTGAATTTGAAGCAGTATTAGAACAAGGATATATCAGTTGACGAAAAAGAAGAAAAAAACTAAGCTTACTAAAGAATTTGATCTTCATTATTCACAACAGTTTTTTGCATGCCCATCTGATAAAATTTATGTGCGCTTCAAATCTTGTTCTCTCAGTGATTTGGAGTTTGACTCTTCTCTCTTATGTATACCAATTATTTACATCACTTTTGTTAATTCCTCTTAAAATTACTTTTCACTTATTAATTTTTATCTTTAGTAATGATGTAAGATTCATAAAGTATATCCCACCAAAGTAATTGTGATTTTCAGATGCACCTATGACTATCCCTTGTTCAACTCCTCAGTTGATCACTTGACTTGTTCTCTTTAGATAAATTTGATGTCTTGTTTGATTCTAAGGCTAACAGATTCAACAATTCACATGAATCCACTTGATCTTGCTAATGTCATGTGAATTTGCTGCAAGTAACCAGTAACTGGCTGACATGTGATTAAATTATCATGAATCATGATTATTAATAATATAATAACAATTATTATGATATATATTTTATTGCAAATTCAGGTGTAAAAAAATAAAAGAACTCATTAATGCCGGGCAAAGCCTCGGCCCTCACCACAAGTCCAGAGATAAGTCTGAACCAAGTCAGGCTTTGACATTACAACTCTCAGATCATCACACCCGTTACTCCAGTACATGTTTCCTGGGGCGGCCGTGGACTCATATAGTAGCGGGAAACCCAGACCGCTACACAGTCGTTCTATCGATATACCGTGGTTCTTTCATTCTCCGCATGACTCTCAGTGAGTCCTATGACACCGGGCTTTCAGTAATCATTAGTCAACAGACTCAATGTATCGCTCTTCACACCCGCCTCTTTTCCACAGTCGCTTTTTACTTGGCGGCCTGGTATACGAAGCTTTCTGTCTTCCTATGGCACGCAATTCGTGGTGATAGTACTTACAATGACTCGACAAAGAAACTCAAGGTACTTTGGGTGATACTGATATGATGTATCATCGTCACCGGCACCTCGATGATCGTCGGCCGGGTTCTGGGCTGGACATTCAGATTGAAGAATTCGCTGTGGTACGGCATTCCATCCTTCCCTTCTCTCCGCTGCCATTCTTTCCAACATTCCCTTTCCCTTTCGACTTTCGCCATCCCGCTGTTCCCCTTCTTTCATCTTTCTCCCATCCACAAATACCCCACATCCTCCCATTCAATCTCGCTTTCGCCTTCTTTTCTGTCATCTCCTCACCACGCTTAAATGACCCCAACTCATACATCCGCACATTCACAGGAGCTTTGTCATGTCCGCTGCAATGTTCATGAACTCCAATACGATCTAAATCGTGCTCATGCAGAGCCTCGGGCGTCTCAATCCCCAACCTCGCACTGGGCTCGAGCGATAACAAGAACACATTGCTTGGGATGGTGGTATGTGACCTCTTCTTGCTCTAGTTCTTCCTCTTTATTGGCATCTATCCTCTTTCTACTCCTTTCGTATGCACCCTATCCCTCTCGGTTACATCCCGTCTCTGTTTCCGTCCTCGTACCCTCCTGCATACATCATGCTGACACGGTCTATCAGGCCAGGTACAGCTACGACTTGAGCCTCGTCTCACGCATCGACACCGTCCTCTCACCACCCGTCCTCTCACCACCCGTCCTCTCACCACCCGTCCTCTCATCCGCAACCACACCGTCTACATCATCCATCCTTGAGCTCGACGCTGATGGCGAGTGCACACCGCTCCTCATGGATCCCACTGACAAGGGAGGACAGCGGACATAATCTGTGGAGGCACATGTCGGGCTCGATACTCGTGCATTTGCATTTGTCGGCGTCAAAGGAGAAGTGGCGGACCAGTTCACGGAGTCGCTGATGTCCCCCGTATCACCTCCTTGGGAGTTCCTGGTTCTGCCTCATCAACTGGAGCTGCCTCGACATGGTAAATCCCCCCCGCAGCAGCAGCAGCAGCAGACACCAGGACAAGGACAGTTACATGGACATGGACACGGCACAGAAAACAACAGGAGACCTCCCCTGCAGCCCGGCAGGTGCAACACGATGTTCTACAACACGTTCACGAACAGTCCAAATGAGAACTGTGCAGATCTGGCTGTGTGGGGTGTTAGTGTTGGTACTTCGACTGGTGCTGGTGCAGCGGGGGTTTTGGAGATGTGGGTGCGAGGGATGGGGAGACGAGTGATAACGACGATGTCGATGCAAATAGGGATGGGGATGGGAAGAACAGGATCTCAATAGAACCTCTTACCTCGGAACATGGCGCACATCCCCATGCTTGTGCACGTGCTCCCGCTGAGATGTTTAGTGCAGGGTGACTTTGTAATTGCCCAATACACAACACCCAATCAAATATTTATATTGATCAGTTCGATCTGGGAGGGTAAGCTCGTAAGGCTTATTACAATAACTAGTTTAGCAGAGTACAGACTTAGACGATCACTCTGGGGTGATCACTAGTAGCTAGAGAACGTTTTTACAGGCTAGTACACACAAGGCGCTTGAATAGTAAGGGTGATCTCTCTTATATGAGGGCGATCACCAATATCAGGGGGGATCGCTTTTTGGGGGCGAGTGTACACGGGACACTTAACAGTTTCTCTTTATAAAACCCAAACTCAAACTTTGTCAAACACTATAAGCGATCACCCGTATTAACACGTAGTAGATCCTTGGTTCCTATAAGCAACTGGGCACACTAGTCCACAGTCCTTAGTTTACTATAGGCAACGTCCTGAAAACAGTCGGATTTCTCTGACAGTCGTCCCTAGTTACTATGAGCGATCACTAGCCTTTATAGGGTTCCCACCGTACTTAATAATCCCCAGGGCAGTCTTACTATAGGCAACGCCCTGAACAGTCGGAGTTCTCTGACAGTCGTCCCTAGTTACTATGAGCAATCGCTAGTCGTATAGGGTTCCAATCCGTACTTAACAATCCCCAGGGCAGTCCACGGATGACTTATAAAAGCCTGCTTATCAAGTCTAATAGACCTGACGTTGAATATCACAATGGCGATCGCTCACGCAAACCAGGTAACGCCCTAATTGTTTAAGGTGAACTGCAGTGTTCGATCTCTTATCACACAAATCACTAGTCCTCGAAGTGTTAACACTAGAATTCTTATTCAGAGTAAATTCTGATATCAAATCTGGGGTGTAAATTACTTGGTTCCTATTCTAAGATACAGGACTGTTTTTATAGACTAAATAGATACTTTGGCTTGTGATAATTGAAAGAGACTAAGAGAAAAGGAAGGAAAGGACCGCGTGCTGCCTAGCCTTTGCTGCACCAATTATAATAGTGGAAAGTACTAGTTTGCCTGGGCTACGGCGCTTATTTGAAGATAACATGGTTGTCCATGCGGCAGTGCCTTCTTGGGTAGCGATCACCCAACTTATTTTATCAGATGGCTCGCGGCTAAGGCATGTCGGGACTAGATTACTTAGGGGTATATTTCCTAGGAAACCCTCCCAAGGTTCCCAGCACAGTTGCTATTGGTTTAGGACCCCTGGAACAGCAGGTGCCCTTATCATGAGGCAAGTTACCTCTAGTATCGTGTGGCGATCGCTGGCTGGGCGATCGCTCACTCACGTTGGCTGCATTGCAAATTACAAGTTTTTATAGTCGGATCTAGTAGACCGCCATATGCTGAGTTGTACACAAGATTTCAATTGCCAATACATTCGGTCCGTGGGGCGATCACCCGTGTGGCGCAGTGATGCCTGATCCCCGAGCGGTTGATCGCCTAATTTAGTGAACAGCCTTTGTGAGGCCTGGACACAGTGATCGCTTTTGCTAATTAATAAGGTTTTCACTCACTTGGCTATCGCTTTGTAAGACACTGGTGGGTGTTACCCTTGTAAGAGCCAAGGTCATTTCTTAAGGGTTTCTTCTTTGCATGGGACTAATAGTATGATCAATGGAGCGGGCGATCGCTCGGACGCCTCGGTTAGGGTTGCTTTGATAGCTGTGTAGGAAACTAAAGGTAGTCTTTGATTCGTAGCACTGATTAATAGGCCACACTACACCTTAGTTAGTTTGTAAGGTCTATTACTCTTGTTGGCCCACTAGGAAGTAAAGCCTCAAAGCCTAATAGTCTGGCGTATCTCCTACCCTTCACTAGTATAATGTACTAGTTTATTACAGATAACAATCGCAAAATAAGGGCCTCTGTATCTCACTATGAATTGTAAG
>JAJIRX010000202.1:0-19520 GCA_023853785.1 Psilocybe azurescens | reverse complement strand
CAGAATACTATGCACATACACAAACACTCACATCAGCGGACTTCGAGATCCAAGCGAAGGTGGGTATTTTTTGTACAGTCTTTGTCTTCGCCGCGTTATAAAAGTCATACTTTTGGTTGAAAAACTGGATGGTCTCTTCCAATTTCTTCGCATATCCCTTATTGGCGTATACGTCCTTTCCGATGTATGGGTTCACCTGAGTTGGAAGTAGACGGCTGTGGAGCGGCAAACACGCTAGCAGGGGCAAGCGCCAAAGCACAAGCAAGAGCTTGTAAATAACGCATTGGAGAAATATGGGAAGGAGCGAGACGCGTTTTACGAGGCGAAAGTGACGACACTGAATACCCAGTCGAGAAAAGCATTTCACCAGTAATCTTTTATACTCGAGCAAGACCCCATCCCAAGCCCTCTTCTTCCCAGAATAGTGCGGGGTAATCGTCGGAAACATAGAGACCCACATATGGGCATTATGCGATGGTCGGATATAGTAGATCCGCCCAACGTATAGTGCAAACAGGAAGGTCATAGGTAGTTGTCAAGAGAAGCACTTGACTCTTGATCAACTCTTGATTCTGGAAAAGCAACCGAGTTATGATAGCCGCGTACTAAAAGCGCTTGGACGCAGCAATTTTCCGCATTCTCGTGACAATGGATACCGAGACCATTTCACTTGAGTGGACGCCAGAACCACAGGCCAGCTACGAGAAATGGAGTGCAGAGAGAGGGCTGCATCACCTCCACTGTTCTGAACATATGTTTAACACCATCTGTCAATAGACATAAACCAGTGATGAACCCAGAACCGGGTCATGCAAAAATATGGCCAGAAGCAATCCTTCTTGAGAGGAATTCACCAAATGTTGTATGACAATGCTCTGTTTTGATCTTGTCGGGGTCGCATCTGAGAAAGCAGAATATTGCCCAAGTAAATTATTCCGTCGTAATCTCGGCTTGTTGTTTGAGGACAATCGTGCTTGTAGGGCTCCCTTACTCTTACCTGTTCTCTTGAATCACCTACTGGATACCAAGGCCACAGTAGACAATACTTTGAGTGCATCTTGCCGATCCGAGGTTGAGTCGACTCAAGGATTCGTGATAGAAGCTTTGAGAAAGTAAGAAAGCGGACGCTTGAGACTGGAGAGTTCTCGGTCTATTTCTGCTATTGCCTAATGTCTTGGCAAACGTCTACGACAACACGGCAAAATTTGTTATGGACGTACCACCAATAGGGCTAAGCTCAGCATTGGACGCTGGATCTTGCTGGATACATAAGGCTGATAATTGTGATATGTGATACAGTTTGGGTACAGTCGTTGCCAAGACTTATCTCCCATGTCATTGATCGTGGACGATGGGCAATGAACTTTCTTGATAACGACCAAGACAGAAAACAGGAGGTTATTCAATCGTGCTTCAATTGACCAAATTATGCTACACCGTCTGCCATTTTAGCCAATAGTCGTTCTCGAAGTTGGATCAATTCGGTCTGTCGTTGACGAGCTTGTCGTAACTCATGCCTCGCTAATTCGAGATTCTGCATAAAGGTCAAACAATGGTATCCAATGGTAGTAAGGAGTATGATTATCGTCCAATTTTACTTACCGGCGGTAGGCCTTGGAAAGCTTTGATCCTCGTTCTCTTCTCCTTGATTTCCCGTTCCTGTGCTTGATTTGTCTCTTTCTGTGCGAGTAATCTACCAATAGTGACAGGGGTTCCATCCACCGTAGGTAGTTTGAGCGGCACGTCTGCCTACGATATAGAGCTTGAACCCATTTCTGAATTGTAACTTTCTGAAGAACTGACTAGCAAAAATTCGAATTCCCTATGGTGCTCCTTCGCTTTCTTAATCACGGCCTCTCTGCGCTTCTCTAGCGTTGCTGTAGTTTCTGGATACAAGCTGTCCTGAGTACCCGGCGTTAGTACCTTATTCCAACTATCTTACTTGAGTACATCAGAATATGGAATGTTATGAATGTTAACACACCGTGTTATCAAGCCGTGTTCGTGCTTCAGCGAATCGAGGTGATCATTTAACTCGTCTTCTACTTGTTTCAATCTGTTAAGGGAGCGCAAAAGTGTGTATTTCTCGGTATTTAGAGTGTCAATCGCGGTCGAGTAGCTTTTAACAAGGTTTATTATTTGAGTTGACAACAAGTAGTAAGTTGATGTTTACGACGAACACATACCTTGCAAATGACGCATCCGGGATGTCAAGAATATGTAGTACGCGAGCTAGGGTCTCAAGCCCTGCCAATTCTTCCCCGGAGTCTTCATCTTCATCCTGAAGTGGTGGCAAATGTGCATCCCAACTACTAAAAGCTCCGCTTACTGTGTGGATGTACGATCGTTGTCGGATCAGAGAATCCTTTGAACAGACAAAGATGACACTTTCCTGGGGTATTCGAACTGTCGTTTACATCCGCCATTACTTACGCGCGGTGCTATAATTTCCCAGACAGTAATAATTTAAGATTTTAAGATGCACCAACCGAGATGATGGAGGTTTAAGTTTAGAGTGAAACCGGAGTGCAGTGACTGTCATTTAACGCGGTGTGATATAATCACCTGACATCCATCACACCGTGAGTGTTTCTCGGCTAGTGTGTAATCGTTCGATTCGCCTGCCCTATATTTGACCCTTTGGGGCGCAGCCGCGAACCTGCGAAATAAAGTTGAGGCCTTGAGTGCGACTCATGTGCGCAAATATATTGATATTCTCTGTGGAAAACAAATAATGGGCGGGGTGGTTTGCTGTATGCAAAATGTAACTTGAAGAAGATTTGATTCTACGGTGTTCCGTGGCACACTTGCAGCATTGGGTTTGAACGCTGAGCATTGATGTTGAGGTCGTTATAACTTAGGGATTTACTTGAAATATCTTGATGTCTTTCTTCCTTCTCTTGACATAGTTTGTGGCGTGTTCTTTTCCTCTGGTAGAGGCTGCAGGCATTTCGAGTATTGCTGCGTTTCCGAGTTGATAAATCATAGAATTGAAGCTAATTTACAATATACAGAGGTGTCGCAAGAGTAGATCTTCTAGAAGACCTTACCAGTGAGTAGGACTAGAGAAGGGTTAGCATAATAAAGACACCAGTCACTGTGAAATTTTGCTCACCCGAATTTCTCACCGGGAGCAAGTTGGCGCACGGGAGTCCCCGCATTATCAGCACCGGTGAATGGAACGGTGTTACTGTGGAGAAGTTGAAGAATAAGTCTTTGCGTCATTCAATTGGAAAAATGACACCTACCCCCACCAAGTGGCAATGTTATCTGCTCCGATCTATAGATGTCATATTTGTTAGAGTTCGCTCCTCTTTACATCAGTCGATATGTAGCATGGTACTCACGGTTCCGTTCTTCGGGAATTGGAGACAGAAGAAAATGACCAGAATAGAGACGGCCAATCCAGAGTCCAAAGCAGCAGAGAGGACGTCTAAAATTGATGATTATGAGGCCAAGTATTAAGATGTCTGCCCATGGAGAATGACGCACAATTGTATTTCGTCCACCATGAGAAATGGCGCCTTCATCGAACATAATTAATAGACTGTTCAATCGTGGATACAGAGAAGTACAACCTTCTGATGACGTATTGGAAGATGAATCCAACACCACTGTCGAAAAATCTGAGATTAAATTCTATGTAAGGCAGATAAGACACTCACGCCCAAGGAACGTAGTTGATGGCAGTGGCAGGCGGTATGAGACCTGTTCCGTTGAAGATAACGGGCCTAATCGTATCGTTAGCCGTACTGTGTAGAAAAAAATCTTGCTCGAAACATTGCTTACATGCTATTAAAGTATGAATGTCAGATAGTGCTTTGTTATTAGTAGAATGCGTGGAGGACTTACTTGATGTATTTGAAGAAGCTGTTGGGATAACGCTTGCTGATTGCCCATGGGATAACAGGTGCAATGGCTCCGATCAAGAAGAAGAAGATGAGCGGGCTGTTGTCCTGTCAGTAAATCATCGAAAAGGAGGAAATTAAGATACAAACTAGTATGTCTGTCCCTTGGAGAACTGAAGGGCCGGTCCAATGACACCCCACTAGTATCCAATGTGTCAGTCGAAGAAAATGTGGCTCAGCATATCTGGAGCTTACGATGATGCTAGCAGTTCCGAAGACTTCAGTACTCGGACAGATGAATCTGCCTCGCATTCGTCAGTCGTGGTGCATGTCGTGAAGATTAGCATCTTAGCTTACCCATCCTTCTGATGTGGGTCACACATGTTGCTGCAAGAAGAAATATGTTCAGTCTATGAAAACAAGAGATCATGGCCAGATGATCTCTTACGGAATGTTGGTGAACATCCATGCTTGAACGCCGAGCTGAACAGTTCCTGCAATTACAGTTGCGACAACCTGACTCCAGAACATGGGTTTGGGTGGCACTAAATAAAAATTATGAGTCAATTTACAATGTGAAATAATATCAGGAGGAAATAATACCTTTCATGTAGTGACCAAGCTTAAAGTCAGAAGTGAAGGTCAAAGCCTGGGCCATAGTCTACAGCGCTTTCTTAGTCGACTGCATATATATGACAGATTATTTACGAACAATATAACCCCAGGTCTTGAACATCATCATGGCGATCGGGCGTCCGGGAAGAGCATATCTGTACAGCGCTGTTAGATTTTCTAAAAATTTCTGCAAGTGTATGGATGGCGTGCCCAATAATCAGTTCGGTAATGACGCTACACAAGGGCAATCAGCATCTTGAGTTTGAGGAAGAGCACGAAATACATACTTGAGACCGACTTGTTGATTGGTAATGGCCTGAATCATGCCGATGGGAATGACGTAGGTGAAGGCTGAAAGACGAGTCGATACGTTATTGTCTCGCAATTGCTTATTACTGGTAGGACTGGTACTTACAGATGAGGAGAGCCAAGACGAAGGCCCAGACGGGCATCTCACTGGGAAAATAAGATCACAGGAAATAAAGGGCCGAATGCGACTCACGTTGGCCAAACTTCGATACTGATGATACCGATTGTGAACATGCTCAAGAAGATAGTCATATACCACCATTCAGGGACTGAGGAATTCGATCAACAACAATGGTCAATCCGCAGGAGATGTAGAGCTACCTTGCTCATATTTGGACATAAGGCGCGCATGAATATCGGGCTGTTCGTGCAATGAGCGACGAGCCTGTACCCAGATCTGCTTGCGGAAATACAGGAAGGCGTGCACAAGCGTAGCTGTCATGCTCGAGTCAGAAATCTTCTGAGGTAAGCAGCAAAGCCGAACACCCACCGGTAATGGAAGCAAATGACAATCTGAACGATTGCAAGTTAGGGTACATATGTGCACAAAAGAGGAAAGTCTTACCCGTAAGAAATTGCAAATGTCGTCCTTCATTATTCTATGAGCCGCAAATAAAGACAATCGCAGACGTAGTGCTTACGACAGGAAGAGAGGGCTGTAACTGTGGTACGCCTCGAGATTGATTGTTGACTCGGGAGTGAGGATGCGTTTGACGTCGTAAGTTTGCATCATATTGTCATAAGATGTGCGTGAAGAGATACTGAATATCGAAAAGGTTCAATACAGTGATACATAGCGTAGAAAAGAGTAAGACTTACGGCATGAATTCTCCGAACCACGTGTTAGTGTACTGAGGGGAAGCGACTGGAAGTGAGCTCCAACTCATCAACTCAAAGCCAGTGACGTACGTGAAGAACCGGTGTAAGGAACCAGAAGAAGAACACGAATCCAGCGAAGATGTTCGCCTCGGCCCACCCTGGATTTTTGGTTTAGTTCGTAAAAACATTTACGTGGTATAGGCGCCTACATGGTGTAGCAAGGGGTGATCCAATATAGCTGTGTTATATTCCTTTATAAGGAAATGTGATACAAATAACGATCAATGAAACGTACGCAATTTGACTCCAGTCGAAAGTGATTACCGACATTCCCTGTGGTGATGCTGGTAAGCAACCATCCGTACATGCTAATAACTATTATAGGACTGACCATTCCGTGAACATATCTGGGGCAGATAGACAATGTAAGTAACAATCAAATGAACATTAAAAGTACACTGCACCCGAAGAGTCCAGCAACCTCTAAAAATAGATCAGTAGATCAGCAAGTGCCGCAAATGGTAAAAGCAGACACAAACTGGTATTTTCCGGGGCAATCCAGGTCACCCACGAGAAGTATGACAGTGCTTGGACTACATCACGTATGTCAGTTTATGTAACTATCTTGTCTGTATTTTTGCGACTGACAGAGATATCCAGGGAAGAAATCTAATGACCATCAGGTTAAATTCGCTGTTCGAGACTGAAAGGGACAAGGCCACTCACACCAGATGAAAGAAGCAATGAAACCGTAGACAAAGAATCTCTCACGGCTGACACCTCCGCGCGTGCCCATACCAGCGTACTGTTGAGAATGTAGAGTATTGAACAGGGCACAATTGACCAGGTTTGCGGGCCAAATCATGGACGGGGAGAGACGAGGAAGCGCCGGGCAACTCCACCAATAGAGAAACCAATAAGTTGGGTCGACATCACAACAAACCATTGGTCTGCAAAGCATTTCAGCCACCAGTTTATTTGTAATCATACAAAAATAACCCACAGCTGAAGTTGTAGGTTTGATTGTAGTAGACTCTTTGTACGGCAATGATATCGGTGGCATATGCAGAGCCGGCGCCAACAGTTGCCTATGTCATGAGATTAGATATGGCTACGCTGACCCTTGAGCCAAAAACAAACCATGATCTGCGTTACGCGAAGAATTAATGAGAGTAGGGCATAATCAGGGGTCCTGTACGTACCGTAATAAGCACATGCTCTTTCACTGTGAAAGGTCCTGGGTTGATAGGAACGCCGAAAATATGCCAATTTGGTAGCCAGGCAGCAGCGGCCCGACCGACGGGGAACGACAAAAGCTGGGCTACTATACCACCAATAGTAACGGATGGGAATCGGAAGAAGAAGAATTGATTGAGTCCGGGAATGAGAATGGCCCATGCAATACCGATGACCCAGGTTCGCAAAGTCGTCACAGGCATGTCGGGGTCGTCAGTGTTGGCCACAGCGGACCTGACTTCGGGATACGGGCTCTCGTCATCAAAGGCCACTAGTTGATCCTTGTCCAAATTCGGGTCATCGAACTGGGCGCCTGTGAGCTCCTAGAAGGTAAATGGAACATTAGTGGCCACAGATAGCCACATAGTTGAGCAGCATACCGCAATACCAAGCTCTGAAGCAAGGTGAATGAGACAGGCAAAAATAGCCACAATGTCAAGACTAACCATCGATGACCTTGGTCTCAGGACTCTCTGCCTTTTCGACATCGAAGGCACTAGGTATCCTCCCTCTTCAGTAGAATATTGCGGCGCTTGATCAGTCATCGCAAATCCTTGGGGTGAATCCACACAGGGAATCAGGTAGCTCAGTCAGGAAGTCGAGGGCTTATATCCCCCACATGAGCCTATCCATGTGCGATTCTAAATGCGGTTGCACGATAAGACGTTTATGTTGCACATGCTCAGTGCTAAATTGAAAACCGGACGATTACACTCGAGGGAGGCCAAAAACAACACACGGCTATTTCCCAGTGCACCAGTTGGCATTGGAGATTAATCGAAGGCGAAGATCTCACATGTAACAGAATTTCCGCCGCCACCACCACCACCCGATCCAACTTGGGTCCTGATAAATGGGTTATGTTCTTCTCATCGCACATGACAAGGAAGGCGTTGTTCACAGAGAGTGAGGTATTTATAAACTGTTTACTCACACACTTCTGTTCGGTAATGGCTACATGCTATTCCGCTTCGCCGACTGGATGTCGGAGAAGTAGATCTCTTCTTCGTAAAGTTACTTCTCGTAGAATTATCTATAGGATAGTACTTAATCACTTCGCGAATTCACGGAAACACAAGGTATGGAGTTGTGATTCTGTACGTACCAATAGTGGGATGGGCTGTCATTAACCGCTCCCGAATGTCCCATGGCACCATTTAGTGCGTGAGATGTATTTCTGGGTAAAAATTGCTTGTGACCTTGAACTCTAGCAAGGGAGCAACGGAAATTTTGGTGTGGCAATGAAGTCTATCGCGCCATTGCGCAGCGACAATTTGGCCGTCTTAACCACTTTAGTGAAAACAAATACAAGAACAGAAATCATGCCGTCGAGAGCGGTGGAGTCTGGTCTGGCATCTTGACTTGTCAAGAAATCCTGTCATTGCGCAGTAGTAGAATTAGCCATATGGTCTGCGCCATGTCGGTTCCATGTCGGTATCAAGACTCCTTTGGGCAGGAATCAAGGGATATGGGACCAGATGGATCCGCGATATTAATAGCGCAATATGGCACGAGCTACCGAGCCATAACAAATGCTGGCAACGAGTCTCTTCGCAGATGAACCGCAAGTCCTACACCGATCATTGTGCTCAGAAAATATTTGGCAATTAGTCAGAATGCTCACCGACAGTGTGCAGCCCACACAGAGCGAACAATTGCTATTGATGATATGCCAGCTGTGTGGTCAGTCGGGATAAGATGCCGATGCCAGCTGATGGGAATGAAGGAGCAGATAGCATGTTCTAATTGTGGGCTGTGGGTAGAGGTATGGAGGATATCCTGGCATATTTCGGTTTTGCCAAGGAGAAAAATGTTTAAACCGCTGAAATGTGCCACGAGTGCCAAACAGAAATCTGTGTACCAACGTGATCATCAGAGACACTCTCATCGTTTGAGTTACATCGCGCTTGAACAATTCACAATAGAGAGGCACCGAGACGATACCAACGAGGTCATGATAGTTCAGGAAAAGAAAAGGCCAGCCCGTAGTTTATCACATGTGATTCAAACAGCCGTTTCCCACGCGTAAAAAAAAGAAAAGAATAGAACCAGCTCGGGTTCTACATGATGTCGCCAACTCCCCTGAGTAAACTTACATCGGAGTTCTACTCTACTCTTCTGACATACAAGAACCTCTTCTCCATTCTTTGGCTTAAAAACGCCTATATCTCCTTACGGTTTTCCGACAGAATTTCAATTACCCGCCACTTTGAAAGTTCCAATGACCAGGGGCACCCTTTTTCGAAATGTGCGGCTTATATTGTTATGGATGCCTTTGGCGACGATTCTTTTCATGTACTTGGACATATCTCCATTGATGGCATCGCATAGAATTGACCATGTTAAAAACATCGCCCTGGATAGGCCTATGGATTTCATGGCCGAAATGCAGATATATGTTGTCTCGCTTCCTGACCGTCAATCACGGCGAATGGGCATGAAGATACTGCTTGCCACTCTGGGGCTACACTTTGTATACTTTGACGCGATGCCGGCTGACAATCCTCTGGTCGGTCAGATACTGGACTGGGTCAAAAAATTCGTTCATCGAAGGGGTTTCGGGATTCTGCCGACACTGCAACTCTCTCCGATGACGCTCACACCCTTTTTCTTGGCCTGAACACATTGAGGATATCGCAAATTTTAACCAAGAGATCCCACTTTTGAGCTCAGATGTCTGGGAACTGCCGACATCACCTCCACCCTATCAGCCACTCACATGCAACAAACGCAACTATGACATGCCCGACTTTTCGCCTGGTAGTATTCCGGAACACATGCGGCTCACACCTGCCCGAGTTGCATGCTGGCACTCACACCTGTCTGTCATTCACCAACACGCAAATGCTGCTCTCTCAGGAGCTGATAGTGTAGCCCTCATTCTTGAAGATGATATCGACATGGAGAAAGATATTGTGGATCAAATGAAATCGCTATGGTCCGACTTGCCTGCTGACTGGGACATGGTATTTTTAGGTAATCTCAGTGTAAATGTTTATCTTACGTGCCTGCTCTAAATAAAGTGCTATCTAGGCCATTGTTGGTCAGACGAGGCTCGCGGGCCCCTTCTTGTCCAAAATACTTCTGGGGTCGCAAATACAACTTCTTACGGGTCTCGGATTCATCTTTCTACCAGCCCTAAATGCACGCATGCTTATGCTATCTCGCACATTGGCGCTCGTCGTCTTCTTCTCTATCTGACGTACCCTCCGTTTGCATATTCACGCGCCATCGACCAAGCCTTCGCATGGCTTGTAAAGAGTGGCCGAATCAAAAGCTTTTCAATCGTCCCAAATCTGGCAATACAACGAAAGATTGCTGTGAGCGATGTCAAGGAAGGAGGTGTAGTGAACAGTAAATGGAAAGCCGCTCTTGTGGATGGGGTGTTCTCCACAACGGCCCTTTCTCAGTAACGACTAATGGAGCATTCATCGGCCCACAACACCGAAGCCAAAATCTGTGAATTTTAGATGATATGAGATTTTGTTGGAGAAATAGCTCAAGGTCCCGGCTATTCGCTTCTTATCTCGTGGTCTAGGTTGGCTACCAATCCATGCACTCGTTGTCAATATCCATCCCACACCAACATCAGACTCGACCTAGTACAAGCCATTCATCCTGCTACGTGTAAATTTTTGATGTAAGGTCATGCTCTCCACCCTCTATTGATACCACAATGATCAGAGGTAGCCGCTGGCACTGAGTGGATACAATGCAATACTCCTCCTTTTGACGATGAAAGCAAAGATCGGCGTCTGTCAACTGGCTGACAGTAAACTCGGCAGCAACGTGCACCACCTGAAATTCTCAGCTAGCTGGGAAAGTTCTGTCGCAATTGCATTGTGAAATACCATGACCCCTAAGGTGCAAAACCTTATAAATTTACATTATGTGACATTGACAAATCGGAAAATCGGCATTTATGTACTATCTAGCAGGAGCCAGTGCTTGTCACTTACTTCCCTCTGATGTAAATAGTGTTGATTTTCTTGTCAGAAACCAGAGATATGAAACGCCCTTTGACTTAGACAACCTCCGTAAGTGACATAACTGCGCGTTAACACCTAATCGATGGGAATAGAAACGACTACGGCTGCTCATATAGCCACCTAATGCACCATCGTATCTCCGCGGAACGTGATATTCCAAGTGATGGATCACATCGTCGATTTTTTATCTAATCGGGTTGTATAACAAGAAAAAACTACGTAAGCCGGGGAAGTCTGATTATGCTTAATTTGAAACTTCTTCGAGTTGTCATTGAACGCGTTCTATGGATGGTAAATAGAAGACGACTGGAGTGTTGAATAGACCAAAGCGAGTCCGATCAAACAAATAAAAACATAAGACTGGGAGGTAAACACGTAGTGTGCAACAATGTAAATATTTTACTTATGTACTGTAAAAATACTTTTATGCCTATTAGATGGGCTCTGTAACGGAGAATGAAGTCTACATAAAATCCTACATACTTATGGCGGCACATTTGGCGCACGGAATCACAGGAAATTAAGCCGTTTTATTCCCAGATTTCAATAGCGAAATGACTAGAGAATTAGACAAAAACAAAAGAAATAAATCGCACCCTTAGATCTAATAAACCTCATCATTAGTGTTATCGCCATCTGGTTCAGTGGGCTTCAATTCTATTGAACTGAACATGTGGTCCATTTCAAGGTTCAGGCAAGTGCTCGATAGTGCAGAACTTGTTCAGAGATCCCCAAACACCCCCGAACATCTGCACCGATTATCCCCAACTCCAGAAGGGAGTAATTTACCTTTTAAATCCACACGCCGCCCGTAATATTTTAGGACAGGAACCAATGTCGGATAATTGGGCGTCAATAAGATTTTTCTCTTGTTATACCCTCAAAATTTCTGTTAGATGGCTGGAACCGATCTGTAAGGAATTATATTTTCAGGCTCAACAAAGTCAAATCATCTTGATATGGTCGGTTGACGGTTTGAGCGTATGTAAACTGTTTCTATCAGCACAATATGGCATAAATCTAGGCTGTATATCATCCCAGATAACTTTTTGCAAATTCAGTGAATGTGTGTGTCCACTTGGTGGTTCTCAAACCTCAAAACCTCAAAGTTACACATGCAGGGATTGAGACAGTATGTATACCTCTGTCTTCACTTCTAAACCCGGTATTTACCAGATCCCGGCACAAAACTTCACTGCTGTTGGGGCGTGGAGTTGGGAGTTGAGCAATTCATGAGAGCCAGTAGAGAGCTTGATTTAAGTTTCAACATGGTTTTATTGTAATTAAGTATGATCTTGGGGTGGCTGTAGCCTGAAAATATCTATTTGTCTGCCGAGAAGCCGGTACCCTCATCGTTGCCCAGGTTAAAATTTGAATGGGCTGCCATCTGGAAACCATCATTCAGTCTGTTGAGCAGATGGGACGTAGTACACGTCGACGCTCACGACTGGTCAGTGGTGAAGGCCCTTTATCTCAGACACTGACTATCACTGCGAGCTGACCGAAGTTACCCGACTTCCACTGGGTTGATCGGATTCAAGATGTCAACATCGGATGGTGACCTCGTCAATGGACCCTCTGCCAACACAGACTCAAATGGGGAATTCAGTCTCTTCGATCATCGCTCTACAGCCTGGCGCTGAGCGTTAACACGATCTTACCCCAGTACAGTATCTCAAATAGCTCATCAGGTTACGATATCGAAACTCCGGCTTCTTTTGAGCAGGATATACGAGGAGAAACTTATAGATTCCAAGTACTTTCCGAACAAAGTCCCTCTAGTCGCCAACAGTCTCACAATAACTATAGTCGGTCCTCTTTCCAATCCGACCGCACCGCTCGTCCTCCACGTTACTCCACCATATCAACATCGTATCAAAGTGCAGAACCCCGCAATCAGGACCTGACGGTACAGCACTACGAGCACTCGTTCTTCATTCAAAGTAAGAAGCCATGGGCAACCGCTTTTATGTTTACTCCCAAGTCTATTCCTGGAATGTCACAACCACCTCAAACCACACCCAAAATACCTGTGATTTACGGCGAGGAACCGGTGCTTGGGATGCTCGAACTTGATATAGACAGCCCAAAGGCAATTGAACAGATCGCAATCTCGGTATGTCCTCTTGCTGGCTCAGATTTTCAGACAGAAACTGAGCTTATTTAATTTCGTAGCTTCAAGGGAGGGTATGGAATGGTTACTCTGACGTCTCAACCAAGATTATGGAACAGAGCTATCTACTGTGGTGTAAATCGAATCCACAGACTCCAACCTCTAAAGAAACGAAGCTATTGGGTTCCCATCAGCTTCCGTTTTCTTTTCGAGTTCACAATGTGTTACCTCAAAACACTTTTGGGGAGTCTAATACTCTCTCACCCCAGGATACCTCGGTGTCGCCTTACGAAGAACTGCCATCTCTGGCCTCTTCTTCCTCATCTAAGGTATGAAGGAGATTCCATAATATGTGTTAAGCTGTCTAATCTTCCGTAGCTCTCTCCTGTGTCCATTCGGCCATTACGGGCGAAGGGGCCATCAAATTGGTCTCTCAAATCCCAAAACGCGAAGCAGAATATATCCAGGGCGTCTAATCCCTTGTCTCCGCAGGACACGATATTGTCTTCTTACCGTGACAAAGAAATGCGATCCCCGGCCTCTTCTTCGTCTAACAGGGTATGTCATATGTTTCGTATGGTTTTTCATTTACCTAACCCCTCCCTCCCGTAGACCCCTCCCGTATCTACTCGGGCGACATTACGAGAGAAGGGACAGCCAAGTTGGCCCCCAGGTCTTCTCCTCCCAGCTCCAGGACACCTGAGCCAAGCGTAGGATCAGATCCGTTGCCGCCTAGCTTCAAAGAAAAGGCATTCCGGCAAGTGTCGAGTACACCTTGTCCGTGCGGATCCAGCGGCGCCTTAGGCCTGATAATGTGTGAGATTACCTTTCTTACTCGGGCTGGATAAATAATTGACGGTTATCATTAATCTTTGCCAACTAGAATCAAGACCGACGTATTGTATGTGCCTTCTACGATTGCGGAAGCAGCTTCGTCAAAGAGACAAAGCGCCTACGTTGCTGGAGCTGTGGCACCTGGTCCGTATCATGATCCCGAAGGATGGTTCGCATTACCTAATGCTATCATGAGAGGCGGCGTCAATGGACGGCCTATTCAAATAGATTGCACTGTAAGTCCGTTTCATTCTGAAACACTGTCCTCCTTTTAAGTAACATCCTTCGTTTTACAAGTTACATATAGGGGAACCGGTACGCTCTACACTTTGGAAAGCATCCCATTTGAACTAATTGTGCTTTTTCATCCAGCGGTCATATAGTCGAGGGACCACCATTCCATGTTATTTGACCTTTTCGAGCGACGATCTACATTCTCTTCGGCTTATTTGCAATCCAAATGCGCCTCTCGTACGCCTGACTCGACGTCTACGACAGTTCGAAGCACGCAAAGTACAAGCTCAATCATCGAGTTCGGTAACTCCTTTTCGAGACGAAGGCACCACTGAATATGACAACGAATGTATCCTTACAAAGTGCACTATATTGACTCTGGCGATGTGGCGCACGCCTTCGAAGGAAGTCCTTGAGAGTTTGGATTACAACAGCTGTTACCTTGAGGGGGAAATCCATTTGGAAGATAGCCTACTGCCGAGCTACTCAAGCCGTCTTTTTACAGTCGAGGTGCGAGACCCCCTCCCAACCTTTCAACATTGTTTAACGTATCTGTTCAGTATCATGTGGAGTTGCTTCCTCCTATTTCAGAGATATTCAAGATTTCGCCTGACATGGACACCGAGACTAAAGATGGGAAGGGTATTTTGGCTTCTAGTCTCGTCACTATTACGACACTCCGTGCACCTGGGGAACCTGCTCCTATAACTTTCAGTGAGCCTCCTACATACGGGAAATTTCCAGAGGCCACGAAAGAGGAGCCCGAGTGGAACAATCGATCTCTCGAACAATTCGGGCTAATCTAATAAACTGTAAGAAGCTGCAGCTATCATGTAGTATATTGTAGATTATTGGCCCATGTTAATCTGGGCATGGGTAGCAGATTGTCTATGTTCCTCCACAAGGAGCATGTCATCTAGAAGTTAAGCATAATCAGATCAATACATCATTTAAATGGTATGTCTCGATAGAAAGGAGGTATATGTTATTTTACTTACATGGAAGCATCCTTCCGTGCGTTGTATTTATGCAGGCAGCATTGGGTCCAATTGGCCGACCATTCTTCTCTCGTCTCAAATTGCGTAGCTGCTTGCGGCTGAGGCTTACCTACTCTGCTGGCCTCTGTTGCCTGAAAGCGTGCAACATGACGACGCAGAACACCGACAGTGTACGTCCTCTCGAATGACTGTACCCACAGTATGTCTGTGTTATTTGCAGTGAAAGTCATGTATCGGTTCAAAATTTGCACCGGAACGGGGCAGTCAAAACGGGGACCGTGCCTAGATAACATAACCATAAAAGTGAGATGAGACTTCAAGACGCCAGGCAATCCGGAGGAGGCCATCGTGCCATATACATCTGCACACTCTACAGAAAGTGAATCTGCATTTTGAACACTCTATATCTGCTCCATGCGTCGTCTTTCGACTTGTATCGTGATCGAATGCAGGCTTCACTGGACTTTCGCAGGCCGGATATGTATGGTCTATATCTGGTGCGAAATCATATCAGCATAGAGTGAATATTGCACACTAAAAATTGATATCACCTTACTCAAATTCACGCTTTTCTTTAAGCTATTTCCGTCTATTCAATACCTCATCAGACAGAATGTGTCTAATTTATGCCTCGATTGCCACCTTTTTGATCTTCATGCACGCAGGATCGATATAGGGTTTCCTAGCGCGCCTTCGCGAACGAGGTCTAGAATTCCTCTATACAGCCTTTGCAGAATGTGTGCGAGCAGGAAATGCGGATACATCGTGTTCCTTTGTCATATTCAAAGCATACGTCACAGAGATATGTTCCTTGAAGAAAAAATTTGTGCTTTACTTCGCTATCGTAGGTTAGTACAAGCTGAGCTAACCGACCCGGGGATCATGAAGAGGTCTTTGAATATGTAAATTTAATGCGTCAAACGACTAAAGTACATTGCTGACACTCACTTTATATTTTCCAATGTTCTTTCGGAGTCCCGATGAAACTGTCCGCTGCATGTGAACTCTATCCAGGCGTCGAGGACTGTTTCCCCCGCTTTCCCATAAGTCTAGAAGGTTGATTTGAGAACATCGACCTGCAGAAACCATGACGAGTCGGTTTGAAGACCTTGAATGCTAGGGGGCTCCAAGAGGTGATACCGGGATGGCAGAGACACGTCGAGTTAGATTGGTGGAAGATACTGCATGGCTATAGTCCGCAGGCAGGCGCTGAGCTCTCACAATCATACGGGGCGATTTGCACCCCGTTTAGGCTGACAAATCTATACTGAGCTGTAAATGAATAGTATCGACTGTGTTTGCTGGAAAAATTGAAGCATTCAAAATAAAATTCGGGTATATTGCCTAGAGGTTTTTGTGATCAGTAATCTCGATCTAAGCAGCACCAGGAGCATGAAAATCAACGGAGTACCAACCTTTATAACCTCGTATTCCGCCGACAGAAGAGCAGCGTACTCTGATTCGAGGTTCTGGTCCATAGTAGAGATTCTGCCTGGAAGAATATTGGACAATTGATATAAACATTGAAAAGGCCGTATTAGTGATTCATCTCCATCAATCAACTCTTTTCTGGCGATTGAACAAATGGCTCGGAACGATGAGGTCTATGCGCTGAATAACGGTTTTTCTTGGAATAGTCGGGGAGAGTAGATATATTCGTTCTTGCAGAACTCATCATACAGTCTACATACACTTAAATGGCGAGGCCAATTAGCAGCAAGATAGCAGACATGGTATGAGACACACCCTAAGGTCTAAAGTTTAACACATAGTCGTAGTGCTCGGTCAGATATGCCTGTCCGACTCGTGCTTTATCGACTTTTCTGTGCTCTCAAATCCATCTAGGTCATAGTATATGTCAGCCTCAACGAATATTAGCAACAAGTTCGCAACAAGTCAAGCTCAAGAATGGTAAACTGCGGCTGTGATGGCGTGGAAATATAAGTTTTATTTGGCCAGGTGCCTCCGATCAAGCCATCACTCAACCATCACTTAGCTTAAACCGCGCGTTATGCCGCAAGCCCAACATAAACCTATCTATCCACATTATACGTAGACTACATGGCATATGCGAGATATCTGGTGGAAATTTATCTTCTATTTGGCTAGCTCAACAGGGTGCACACGGAAATCAGTTGAATTCACGACCCCGTCGAGGTGATTCTTCTGTTAGTTGCTGTAAGTCTTATTTTACATGTTACACTCTGTTACATTAATTGCTGTCAGTCGCGAGTCAGGATGCCGAGAAGGCGAGTGATCGTCATCAATTCACCGGCCCTGGGGCCTGAGTGGCTCGTCCGATTATATTTGATGCGAAAAAACACAATTTGTCTCGCCGAACTTACTATGTCTGCGCCAACTACAACTGCAGCCAGCAAAAGAACTCAGTTTCCAGGCTTCGGACGTCCTCTCAACTATGTTCCGCAGAAGGACGACCCAGACTACACTGGACCGCTCTTTCCGAACGCGTTGAGCAATCTAAATATCGACGGTGGCTGCATCGCGTACTTTTTTTGTGCCTTGACTTGTGTATGCATTTCTGATGACTTGGCTAAATAGGTTACCATTGACCACTCTACGAGAATTCACGATGCTCAGATTCATGAATATCATTACTGATAAACCGGATTGGCATGTCAAGGTAGATGTCTCTTTATATTTGATCGGTTTAATTCTAGATCATAATCACAATGCAGATTAACGATGAAGAGATTTCGAGTAAATGGAAAACCGAAGCATTTGCTTCAGACTGGGATATGACAAATAAGATGGCCGACTGGTGTATCAGTGAGCTCCGACACAAAGCAACGTTTTTTGCTGCTTCCTCGCTAGTCCACCTCCCATCATCGTCTATGATGGTAACGTGATAAAATCCGACTTCGCCGTTTCACAGGAGCTCAAACTCGAGCTCCAGCGTGCTGTTATCGCATTTGAAGAGAGGATACCAGAGAGGCTCAAGGACTGGCACCCCAACTCAGAGGAGAAAGTGTGGGATTTGGTCCATCCTTCGCTGTTTCCTCTTGTGTACGGTCGCACACGGATTTTGGCGAATGGCGAAACTACCAGCTTTGAAGACTTTGTACATCGCTGTGGACAGGGAGAAATTGTGCCCGTTCCTGATGCCGCGGATACGCAAGAATTCATTGGCAAGCTGCATCTGTGGATTTCGAATGATCTCAAGAACCCATTTAGCGCCAAATTTCAATGGCTCCCTCTGAAGTCGATATCTCTGGAGATGAAGCAAGGTACAGTAATTTATGTTCGTCAGGTTTAACCGGCAGAAGTATTGACTTGATACAAGAATAACGACCTACATTAATAATCTACATCCTCGCGAAGAGAAACCACTATATGACCTTATTGCGAAATTAATCACTGTCTCTATTCCGCTATGGGACTTAACGCTAGCACCTATACGAAATGGGTCCTTCTTTAAGCACAAGCAAAGAATTGAATTCACGGGTGTACAATACGATCCCGATCCTATAAAAGGTCCGCGGGAAGAATGGCCCCAACAAGGACCTTCTGAAGATTATCACGACTGTTGGCGGCGCAGAAAAGAGTGGTTCCGCGCGACACGAAAGCTTGTTCTGCCTGAACCCAAGGATATATTCGAGCCCCTAGCCCCTCCTAGCTTCAGTTTGAAGGAAAAGTTTGGAAATCGAGGTTTACAGGTTATAGTCAAATTGGCTAACATACAGTTAACTCCAGAGAAACAGGAGTACCATGGCGGCTCATGGCATGTCGAAGGGCAAATGGTATGCGTCCCTTTCCTACCTTTTACACAAATTCAACTTAAATTTTGACGTCAGAACGAGCACATCGTCGCGACGTCTCTATATTATTACTCATGCAGTAATATCACGACTTCTACGCTTTCCTTCAGGCAACAATCAAATCCAGCGGACACAGATGAAATGGTCTATGACCAAGATGAACACGAATGGCTATCCAAGATCTTTGGATGTGAACGAGACGGCCCTGCTATACAAGACGTAGGCAGCGTAGAGACTCGGGAAGGACGCCTTTGACATTCCCTAATATCTTGCAACATCGTGTTGGACCTTTCAAACTTGACGACCCCACCAAGCCAGGCCATCGCAAGATCGTCGCGCTGTTCCTTGTTGACCCAAATATCAAAATCATCAGCACTGCTAACGTTCCTTGTCAGAGGCAGGATTGGTGGTGGGAGGTGACGAGGTCTCTGCAAGCCAAGGAGCAAAAGTCCTCCTCTTCCCTGGGCGGGCTGGAAAGTGACGGTAACCTTGCCAAACTTCCGCGCGAGCTCCAAGACCTTATATTAGAGGACGTCGATTTTCCTATCAGCCTGCACGAAGCTAAAAGGTTGCGATTAGAGTTGATGGAGGAGCGGAAAGACTTTGTCATCAGGCACGAAAGAGGATTCGAAAATAGTAGGACCATCTCATTATGTGAGCACTGGAAAAATTGCTATCGTTTTTTGTAAGTAGTACACTGGGAAACTTTTAATCATATCTACTGGTTCACTATCCTATTTACCTGACAA
>JAJIRX010000201.1:0-27032 GCA_023853785.1 Psilocybe azurescens | reverse complement strand
GGGTTCCTCCAGCGACAGAGGATTTAGCAGGACATTTTGCAGGGAGAGCATGTGGGGAATGTTTGACTTGTATGTAGGATATGATGAGCGAGCCTTAGAAGAGAGCTCCCGAGACATGACTACCTTCCAGACACCCTTTGGAGCTATGCGCCTAACTACATTGCCTATGGGATGGACCAACTCTGTACCCATCTTTCATGATGATGTAACTTATATCCTTAGAGAAGAGATGCCTGAGTATACCATTCCTTACATTGACGATGTAGGTGTGCGAGGACCGGTCTCGATATCAGGATAAGGATGGAACTTATGAGACGATCGCCGAAAATCTAGGTATTCGCCGTTTCGTGTGGGAGCATCTGCAAAATGTAAATCGAATAATTCAGCGAATTAAGTACGCAGGAGCGACCTTCTCGGGTACTAAGTCGTTGTTATGTGCTGAAGAAATAGTAGTAGTGGGACACTTGTGTGGTTTCGATGGGCGAAAGCCCACGGAAGAACGGGTTAAAGTGATCATGGACTGGGGAGACTGTAAAAATGTGTCAGAGGTTCGCGCCTTCTTAGGAACTGCTGGGGTACTAAGATCGTATATCCCTGGTTTTGCAGAGAGGGCTCGACCATTACAAAAGTTAACCCATCTGAACACACCGTTCCAGTGGGGTCCAGAACAGATTGCTAGCATGCAGCGAGTTAAAGACGGAGTAATAAATGCGCAATGCTTAAGACCCTTGGACTACGAAAGCGAGGATCGCATTGTATTAGCAGTTGATACTTCCTACATAGCTGTAGGCTACTATATCTACCAAGAGGATAATAAGAACCCTAAGAAACATTACTTTAAGTTTGGGTCTATCACACTACACGAGCATGAAGCCAGATACTCTCAACCTAAGAGGGAACTCTACGGTTTAAAAGAGCCTTAGAAGCCAATCGCCACTGGCTGATAGGTGTCAGAAATCTTGTGGTAGAAACGGATGCAAAATATATCGGGGTATGCTAATGAATCCTGATGTTATGCCTAATGCTACTATAAATAGATGGATAGAAGAGATAGGTCTCTTCCATTTCACTATCAGACATGTTGCTGGAAAAACCTTCGGACCAGATGGTTTATCAAGGCGACCTCGCCAGCCGCTTGATAATCCGGAACCGCCTAGTGAGAATACGGAAGAAGAACCCTGGGGACCACCTGTGATAGAATTAGACAACTCTAGCGATCCACCTCCTTTACCGGTAGAAGACTTCGTATCAGAAATTGATAAGAGGACCGGATTTGTACTGGAAGAGCTGGGAGATCGTAGGGGGATCGCCTATCGAGCGCATCACCAGCGCCCACCAAAAGCCAAAAGCCTCTGAAGGAAAGAGGTCTGCTAAAGATATTAGACATTAAGCAAGAGATAGAGCAAGAACCAGAGTTTGACAGGATAGCTAGAGTTGCTGATAACTTCTTAATAGAGTTGGGCGGAAGCCGGACGTAAATGAGACTAATAGAACAAAAGCAGCTTGAGCTATACCTGCAATCTAAGGGGGAGGAACTAGTCCTGAACTAAGGGACATATGTTCAGCAATTAGTATCTACTCTAACATTACCTGATGAGACAGCAATTCTGGCAATGCCTTATCCAGAAGAGCAGCCATCGCCAAAGGAAAACAGCAGGATCGCCAATTAGAATGGGCGATCCAGTGGCACAAGGATCACAGCTTCCAACCGAAGGGTTTGGATAAAAAGCAACATATGCAATTTCTACAATGGGTTAGGCGATTCATTATGTTTGAAGGGCGCTTTATATCTAAAGCGAACTCGGGCGCTACCCATAGATTAGTGGTGTCTAAAGACAAACGACTGTATATGCTTACTGCAGCCCATGACCACGTCGGCCATAGAGGAGTCTATGCAACAACTCAGCTACTGGTACAGCGATTCTGGTGGCCAGAAATGGAGAAGGATATTAATTGGTTTGTGAAAACTTGTCACTTATGTCAGGAAACGCACAAAAGACACTGATAAGAATTAAACCGGTTATCACACATACTCCTTCAATATTTCAGACCTTACATGCAGACTGTATGGTAATGAGCACTGCATCAAATAATTGTCATCATATAGTGCATGGAAGAGACGCTCTACATCTTGGATGGAGGGACGACCTTTACGCCGGAAACGGGTAGGGCTATAGGACAATGGATTTGGGAAGATATCATCTGCAGATGGGCTTGTATAGCGGAATTTGTAACAGATAATGGACCACCGTTTGTAGCAGCTGCCAACTGGTTGACTGAGAAGTATGGCATCGTCAGCATTAAGATCTCTCCGTATAATTCACGAGCCAATGGTGCGGTGGAACGACCACACTGGGACGTTCGCCAGGTAATATATAAAATGCTAGGAGCCGCTAATGTACACAAGTGGTTCTGGTTCTTCTCATATATTATGTGGGCAGATCGTGTGACTATACGAAGGAGGCTGGGGTGTTCGCCATATTTTATGGTCACTGGGGCGAACCCTGTTCTCCCATTAGACGTCAAGGAAGCGACATGGCTAGTCAAACCTCCTACTGGGGTAATGACCGATGAAGCCTTAATCGCTTCCGCCCTCAAGCACTAGCTAAACACCAGTTACACGTAGCCCTCGAAGCGGACCTCGTGATAGATAAGCAAAATATGAAGCCCTATTGCGATATGAACGAGATAATCAGGCAGTAATTAAAGACTATAATTTTGTGCCTGGAGATCTAGTACTAGTACGCAATTCAGGAGTTGAATCTTCCTTAAATAAGAAGTTAAAGCCAAGATACCTAGGACCTATGATAGTGATAAGGCGGACTAGGGAGGCTCGTATGTAGTGGCAGAAATGAACGGAGCGGTTATGCAGAGCAAGGTAGCAGCCTTTAGGGTAGTACCTTACTTTGCTAGGGAGAAGATAGCGATCCCCGGCTCTGTTACGGACCTCATTGATATATCTAAGCAAGGTCTAAGAAAAATAATAGACGGCCCGATGACCAGTCCTTGCCTTTCAAAGACATGGCCTTTGAGCATGCTCCTTTACACTCAGATGAAGACGAGTAAAAAATCTTAAAAATCGGTAATGACGATCGCCCGAACAAGCGATCGCCAGGACGGGCGAAAGACGCCTTCATTAAAAAACTCGGGACTGGGTAATAAGAGGGAAACACCAAACCAATAATAGACTAAGAAGTTTGCTATTGGAAGGTACTCTACCAAAAGGGGAAAAACTAGAAGGGACTTCAGGAGGACAGACAATTATTTAGACAGAGCTGAAGTAATCTCGAGAGCTGTTTCATAGCCACTCTACGCTCAACGCCTTGAAAAACATATTAGACTCGCAGTCCCGGATACGTGCTTGTAAAAAGAGGATTTGGTGGCGGTTAACTCGGCATCCTCACTTGCAATAAAAGGGGAAGTGCTGGCTGCGTCAAAGAATTGAGAGAGCGCCTCCGGGATGACCTTAGTGGACGGATCTGCTAACCAAGAGTTTAGCGGAGGATCGCCAAAACAAGAAAAGGGCGATCGCTAGATGCGTACCTTCGGTAGACAAAAAGTCAAACTTGTCAGTTCTAGCACGTTTGGAACCAGTGGCTGCATAGCGGGACGCCTTGAGAAAAGGATGTCCTTTAGTATCAACTCCAGGGACTTGATCGTAGTCCAGTATAATCACCTCGGGCGCTTATCACTAGACTTGTAAGAGCCCTAGCTTTATTATCATTCATGTCAAGGGACCTAATGAAAAGGAGGACATACCTTGCTGGTATCAGCGGCCGATCGCTTACTACGAGACTTCTTAGTAGTGGAACTAATGATCTCACATCATCGCCAACCCATCATAGGGGCGGACTGATGCAGAGAATGTTAGGGGATCGCTCGATAGCACGGATAAGCGGCTTACGTCGGAAAATTCCTCCTGAGGATAGAAAGTAAGCTCAGGGTTGCTACAAGTGGAAGAGACGAACTCCACCTCTCCAGATTCATCAGTAGGGCGAGTCTGGTGAAGACGATTGCCAATCCTTTGAATCTGAAGGGCGAGTTGGGCTATAGAGAGAGAAAGCGATCGCTGTAACACTCACAACCGGGGTTTCGTCCTCTGCGGCCTTGGTAGGAGATGCAGCGTTGAGTTGGGCCTCGCGATCAGCATGAATTCCTTTGCAGATCGCCCCAATAATGTGATACTCTGAAGTATAGCGATACAGTTTGGAATCGAACGAGTGGCAGCTCTGAAGCCCTTTTCGCAAACCGAAAACGATCTCACAAGGATCCCCAAGTTGATTAATGATAGCAGCATGGTCCTTCCAGCCCACCTAGTAGAAAGCAAAAACAATCGAATACTAGTACAGGTTTAAGGATGTTAAAACGCACAAGGAACCGTGCCGCTTCATTCAACAACGGATAATTGACAGCGGCGGTTTCAGCAGTAGGAGTCCAGTCCTTAGGAGCATGGTGAAGGGCTCGAACGTAAAGTTCGTAGCATCCGCAACAGATGGCACAAGAGATATAGCAGTTACTTCTGAAGTGAGAACAGGCATGATGAAGTGAGGGAGATCGCTTGACAATAGGGCGATCCCTCTTATACTGGAAGAACCCTCTCATAGAAAGATCAATGGGCGAGCGATCGCTTGACAAGATCTGCAGAAGTGAGAAGACACTGGGCAAGCGCGTGGTAGACATTTGCAAATCAGTTCGTATGTAAAAACAAGCCTAATACGAAGTGATTAGAAAACTGATGCAGCTAAATTGCGAAACTACGGGCGGAAATGGTCCGAATTTCCTCTATATTTCCAGGATGGAAAGCAACAGAACGGGGACGAAGAGGAGCACTATAACGCTTAAAGATGGCTGAATACTCCAAACGACGGCACTCCAAAGTCAATAGGAAGTGGCGGATAGGAAAAATGGTTCTCAGAGCGCTGTAGTATTCGGTACCGTCGTAAAAGCCCGGATCAGCTGAAAAAGGCTCCATCAGTTGCTAAACCCATCTAGTAAAAGTGATTAGCGCTTACACGGGACGGGTAAGGATCATTGTTGGGAAACCTTGGCACTGTCGGGTCCGACATGAGAGTGAAAACTGATGGAACTGAGCTCCCCAAGCAATGGTGCCGCGCACACGCGGAACCAGTGATACGCCGGCAGTCTGGAAATGCTTGACCGGAGTATTGCCCAAAGTGAATGTCACCACGAGGAATTGCCAACTAAGAGATCATGAGTCTAGCCAACATTAACTTCTGATAACTGTTTCTACGCACCAAGAGATGAGTCAGTTGGATGAGCTCTGCCAAAGGGGGACGACCGGAACTAGGTTGTTCTTTCTGTTTCTGGTAGAACGCCCGCTTGAATTTCTGGTGAGCAGCGTTGAGGTCGTACAACAAATTGTGATAAGCAACGGGATCGCTAGTAGGGTTCATAATTTCGGGAACCTGGTAAAATAGCGCCTTGATCTCGGGGCTAGGTCTTCATATTCGTCGGCGACAGCATAACGAAAATCAAGGTCCTCATAGAAGACCTGGCTGGGGGAATTTGAACAGGCACGTAGAGATTAGGCAAAGGATTAGACATTGGTCTATACAAGACAGATAGGCTATCTAAAGCTACTTATGTGTTTAGTCAATCCGGCCAAGACGAGTGTGAGAATTGTGGATCGCTGAGGGAGATCCCCTTCGAGCGATCGCCTTGCGGTTGGACTTCCATATCCCATGCGGCTCCAAGCGAACGCCCAATTGGAAACTGGCGAAAAGGTGAACATATTCCTGACGCCGGGCAGCCAATATTGATAGGCGCAAGTGGGGAGGAAGTAATTGGTTATTCTGAAATTGTTGATTGCTTTGGATCCACGAGGTATAAAGAATCTAGACTCTCTAACGCTCAGTATGGGTTCCTAAGCATTTTGTGAATAAAAAGTTTTACCTGTCGAATAGGCCGACTAATGACGGGACCAATGGCACGGAAACTGGGGACCTCCGGTCGGCGATCAGAACATAGATATGGTCGTGAAGACGTCCGGGTGGTAGACCCACGGGGCCTAGTTGAATCCAGGACTTGGCAAGGTCAACAAAAATCATGCCTACTTCGTTTTCATAGTTGATGTCAGCAATGTCGAACTGGAGCTAAGATGGGGATCAGAAAGTGTTATCATCAGGACAAAAGTTATAGAGTAACGTACCAGCTGTACAGTGGCTAGGATTAAGGATTGCAGAGGTGGTACGAACCCTAGGACGGGGTCCACTTGCGCTTCAACACCCGATTCTGGCATTCATGTTTATAAATGCAATACTCATCGAGAAGCTTCGCGAAGGCTTGGGGCGTCGGTCGAGGGCAGAAGAGTAAGGGTGCTGGCGATACCTCTGGATAATACCCTCATCCAAGTGATAATACTCGCTGAGTGCACGCTGATAGTACGGTGTTGTGTGAGGAATGAAATCAGAAGCGAGCCTCTCTTCGGCTAGGCGCGCAATGGGTGGAACAATAGGTGGATCCATGGCTACGGGACAAGACTAACTATGTCGATTCTCCTTTATAAAAGGATCGCCCGGGTCAGGTATAACTTATGGGATCCACACGTGGTCGGCCGCTGTATTACACATAATTCAGTCGCGAATGCTTGGCGATCTCTACACAACTAGGGAGTTGTGATCTTTAGTTGGGGGTGCGATCACCATGTGTAGCGATCACTACGAAGCGATCACCACGTGGGTAGAGGACTTAGAAGAAATTTCGCGATTTTAAAAATCTAGTGATTCTCTAACAAGTTTTTAAAAGCGAAACTTAGCAATTAGTAAAAGTAAAATAAGCAGTAGGACTGAAGACTTCGGCAAGGAAAAGGATAGCATGGTCAATTAAGAGAGATCAATGTAACTAATTTCTTAAAGAAACATTCACCCGACCAAGAAAAAGGGTTTCATTACAAGAGAATTATGCGATACAAATAAAACTACTATAGGAAGAAACCCTGAAAAATATCCTAAGTAGTATGCAAAAAGTGCACAAAAGAAAAGTACTGCCATATAAAAACATATAAAGTCCCAAGAAAGCAAGGGTGAAAAACAGTCAGTGAGCGAGCCGGGCCTTCTTGGAGGGGGCGATCGTCCTCAGACTCTTCGGCAGATCCTTCAGAAACGGAGTCAGAGGACTCCTCCGTTCACGGCAGGGGGGAGCCTTCTCGGGCGATCCCCGTCCTCGGAAGAACTCTCTCCTCCACTGTC
Source organism: Psilocybe azurescens (assembly GCA_023853785.1). Classification (NCBI taxonomy): domain Eukaryota; kingdom Fungi; phylum Basidiomycota; class Agaricomycetes; order Agaricales; family Agrocybaceae; genus Psilocybe; species Psilocybe azurescens. Next base: position 19,824 of record JAJIRX010000201.1, on the reverse strand, counting down.
AGATGAGACAGACTCGGTGGAGTCCTCACTGGACTCTTTGCCACTGGGAACTTCCTCGGCCTCCAAATCGAGCATGGGATGATCATCAGAGGGTCGAGGGACAGGAGGGACGAAGTTCCCGTCGTCATCCAGATAGCCAGATTCTTGAAGCAGCTGATAAAGCTGCGGGAATCGCTCGAGATGGCGAGGGGAAGGGCTCGAAGGAGTTCGTGCAAATTTAGGAGAGGGGAATCGCCCACTTCAAAAGGGTCCTCCAGATCAAAAGAGAGAAGCCGATGGCCGCTCGTCGAAGCGCTTCGTCACCATCAAACAAGGGGCTAAAATGTTGTCGGCGGTGGGGAAGTTGTGGACGATCGCCTGAAGGGTCTCGGAGAGGCGGAACTCTAAATCAAGCGTGCGAGACTGGAGTCGGGCGGCGAGGTCGATCGCCTCGACCTCAAGGCGACGCGCATCCCGCAAATCCCGACATAGCAAGCGTAGGGCTAAAAGAAATCTGTTAAAAAGCATACCGGGGTAAAACTGCAAAAGATAAAAACTTACCATTGGCCGAAAGCGATCCCATCTGAGCGTACCGGTTGTACAGACGCATCTGGACAGGTGGGGGAGCGCTGGAAAGAGCAGGGTTTTGGTTTTGGCCTCTGGCAAGGTCCACAACGCTTCGCCAAGGCCGCTGGAATGTACAGGCCGAAGGTGTGTTTGACAAAAACACACTGGGCGCCAAATCATCAGAGGCTGGCAAAACACTTAAAGTCAGAAATAATCAGTCAGATAAAGCAAAAAGTGACCTACAACAGACTTGTGATTGCCTAGATCAGCGAGCTCTTGAGCAGCGATAGGAGGATCGTCTGGACTCGCCGCCCGCAGAACAGGCTCACCAGGGTTCGCCTCGAGTGCAGCGATCGCCGTCGATTTCTTGCGATCGTATGACTTGGCGTGGACTCCTCGTTGGCCAGTCGTTGACTTAGCGGTTCCACGTTTTCGTTTGGCAGGAGGATCGACGGGTGCTGGAGTTATGTCGAGCGTCGCCCGAACGCCGCTTGGACCTGCTACGGGCGTGGAGGGAAGAGCGCGGTGGCGACGGTCCTCAGCCTGAGCGAACATCTCCAGGATCTCCATCGGACGGAGAGGTGGGGATGCAGCAACTGGAGAAGCGGGAGGAGGGGTAAGGGCGCGAGCTTTACCTTTCCCTTTGACGCGGCGAGAGGGCATTGTTCTGGTGGCCCGAGGACCAGAGGAGGGAGCAATCGCCTCGTCTGTCGGGCTAGGAGGGACGATCCCCGTCGAAGACCTAAGAAAAGCAGCACCGGCCAGACTATGCACGTCCCAAGAGATCGTGTTCTCCTAAACAAGAAGTAGTCACGGCTGTAAAATATAAATAGCAAAACAAAGTGATAAAAGACCTACCGTAGAGAAAGGACCACGAGGAAAGAAGTGCTGGTACAACTCAAAAGTCCGAGACCGTGCCCGAACAAACAAGAAAATATGTTGCGAAAGTGTGCGGCGCACACTGATTGCGAACTCGGATTCTTCAAAGTCTTTATCCTCGTACTGGAGGAAGTGGTTGGACTAATAGAAATTGTTGAATAAGAGAAAACAAGTGAAACGGGAATCGTGCAACTCACCAGATGAACTTGCATTTCACCAAGAACGACGGCGGCCTCTTCATGCGTCAGGCGATCCTCGGCGAACGGGGCTTTGTGGGCAAGTTCCCAGGCCTTTTGCAGATGGTGGAGAAGCTCTTGAGAAGAAGGAGGCATGATACGGGAAAGAGCAGTGAGAAAGATGGGTGTAGGTGGGCTGCCAGCCAGTAAATCGCCCCAGCTTTTATGTGAAAAAATGTGTACGGCAGCGACGATAGAGAAGCGCCGAAAGACTAAAGTTAAATTGACGCCCAAAGAAACCCGCTAATGAGACGGTGATCTCCGTGCCTAATTATAGGCATGGCTATTAATAAACATCACGGCGATCACGGATATCGGAAGGGGATCGCGGGACGAGATATCTCAGCCAGGGGGGCGATCGCTGCCTAACGTTGAGGGTATCCTCCCACTGGAACATAGTGAACTCCTGATAGGAATAAACTGAACTTGTAATAACCGTACTTGGCCAAAATCAGAAGGAGTGCATCTTCGGACAAACCCAAAGTAATAGTGAAACCAAGTGAGCGATCGACTGAGGACAGTCATCTTTTAGTTGGGGGAGATGAAAGGGTGTAAACCATTCTGAGCTTACAATTCATAGTGAGACACAGAGGCCCTTATTTTGCGATTGTTATCTGTAATAAACTAGTACATTATACTAGTGAAGGGTAGGAGATATCGCCAGACTATTAGGCTTTGAGGCTTTACTTCCTAGTGGGCCAACAAGAGTAATAGACCTTACAAACTAACTAAGGTGTAGTGTGGCCTATTAATCAGTGCTACGAATCAAAGACTACCTTTAGTTTCCTACACAGCTATCAAAGCAACCCCTAACCGAGCGTCCGAAGCGATCGCCCGCTCCATTGATCATACTATTAGTCCCATGCAAAGAAGAAACCCTTAAGAAATGACCTTGGCTCTTACAAGGGGTAACACCCACCAGTGTCTTACCGAGCGATCGCCAAGTGATGAAAACCTTATTAATTAGCAAAAGCGATCACTGTGTCCAGGCCTCACAAAGGCTGTTCACTAAATTAGGCGATCAACCGCTCGGGGATCAGGCATCACTCGCGCCACACGGGTGATCGCCCCACCGGACCGAATGTATTGGCAATTGAAATCTTGTGTACAACTCAGCATATGGCGGTCTAATAGATCCGACTATAACAACTTGTAATTTGCAATGCAGCCAACGTGAGTGAGCGATCGCCCAGCCGGCGATTGCCACACGATACTAGAGGTAACTTGCCTCATGATAAGGGCACCTGCTGTTCCAGGGGTCCTAAACCAATAGCAACTGTGCTGGGGAACCTTGGGAGGGTTTCCTAGGAAATATACCCCTAAGTAATCTAGTCCCGACATGCCTTAGCCGCGAGCCATCTGATAAAATAAGTCGGGTGATCGCTACCCAAGAAGGCACTGCCACATGGACAACCATGTTATCTTCAAATAAGCGCCGTAGCCCAGGCAAACTAGTACTTTCCACTATTATAATTGGTGCAGCAAAGGCTAGGCAGCACGCGGTCCATTTCCTTCCTTTTCTCTTAGTCTCTTTCAATTATCACAAGCCAAAGTATCTATTTAGTCTATAAAAACAGTCCTGTATCTTAGAATAGGAACCAAGTAATTTACACCCCAGATTTGATATCAGAATTTACTCTGAATAAGAATTCTAGTGTTAACACTTGAGGACTAGTGATTTGTGTGATAAGAGATCGAACACTGCAGTTCACCTTAAGCAATTAGGCGTTACCTGGTTTCGTGAGCGATCGCCATTGTGATATTCAACGTCAGGTCTATTAGACTTGATAAGCAGGCTTTTATAAGTCATCCGTGGACTGCCCTGGGGATTGTTAAGTACGGATTGGAACCCTATACTCGACTAGCGATTGCTCATAGTAACTAGGGACGACTGTCAGAGAACTCCGACTGTTCAGGACGTTGCCTATAGTAAGACTGCCCTGGGGATTATTAAGTACGGGTGGGAACCCTATAAAGGCTAGTGATCGCTCATAGTAACTAGGGACGACTGTCAGAGAAATCCGACTGTTTCAGGACGTTGCCTATAGTAAACTAAGGACTGTGGACTAGTGTGCCCAGTTGCTTATAGGAACCAAGGATCTACTACGTGTTAATACGGGTGATCGCTTATAGTGTTTGACAAAGTTTGAGTTTGGGTTTTATAAAGAGAAACTGTTAAGTGTCCCGTGTACTCGCCCCCAAAAGCGATCCCCCTGATATTGGTGATCGCCCTCATATAAGAGAGACCACCCTTACTATTCAAGTGCCTTGTGTGTACTAGCCTGTAAAAACGTTCTCTAGCTACTAGTGATCACCCCAGCGCGATCGTCTAAGTCTGTACTCTGCTAAACTAGTTATTGTAATAAGCCTTACGAGCTTACCCTCCCAGATCGAACTGATCAATATAAATATTTGATTGGGTGTTGTGTATTGGGCAATTACAAAGCCACCCCGCACTAAACATCTCACCAGCGCCATGGAGAATCTCGGTGTCACGCTTCGCTGGGGACTTTGTCGGTGGATATGGAGTACCCATCGTAGGCAACTTCAACACCAAGGACCTTAACATGAAGGCTCTGGCGGAGGAGGACGTCAGCAGACAGGTCCTTGAACAGGGTGGTGAGATTAGCGTCTTTGCATGATCTCCCCACGTCGATGAGCATCTGGCGCCGAGAGGGGCCGTGTGAAGTGTAGTCCGGGATCCTCCTACCCTTGCAGGAGAGGGGGTGGGACGGAGGGGCAGCTGGCGTAGCTGGCTGCTGGATATGTGCCTTCTTGCGAGTGGCCTCAGCGTAGGAGCGGGGCAGGGCGCACGGGGCGGGAAGAAGAGGGGGGCACTGGAGGGGCCTCTGATTGGGCACAACTGGTTTCTTGGCCGGGGGGGCGGGGTTGAGGAGGAGCAGGGGGGAGGAGGAGGAGGCTTGTCAGCCCGCCCTTTCCCTTTGTCCTGCTGTGCTCAAATAGGAGGCCTGGCCTGTGCGCTCCTACGAGAGGAGCGAACAGGTTCAGCCGGGGTTGTAACGACGTCGTCATCGCCAGCCCGCCGTGGTCAGACCAAGCAGGGGGGGGAGGAGATGCGGAGAGGGTCTGGAGAAGTAGGACCAATGGCCAAAGGCCTTCGAATAGTGTCGTCTTCTGCAGCGAAGATCTCCGCAATTGCACGGATTGGGAGGATGTTCTTGGGAGTGGGCATAGTGCCCAAGTCCCCATTAAAGGCATCACGGGTGAAATCAACCACCGCTTGAGCCAGGGATGCCCCCATAGGGGATGAATGAAGGTCGATGTGAGTAGAATTGACATACCCGACGATTGTTCTGAGCGCTCCCATAATCCTTTGACTATCTTCTACCACATCGGAATCTCCGTAACTGAGTGATAGGTATGAGGGGGAGTCCTCCATATCTTCGTCCTCAGACCTCGCCGGCGAAGGAGCATCGGAGGGCTGGGCGGTGTTGTCTCTGGCAGTAACTGTAGGAGTGCGATGATGAGATGACTGCCTCGAAGACATGGCAGAGCGACTGGGTTGGGCGGTGCGTGCCCCGCGTGAAGCAGGGACTGGGCCTTGACTATAGGTATCTCGAACAGCAGGAGGCGCCCGCTGTAGGGACCAGGGATGCAGTCGACAAAGGTTGAGCTGCGGAGGATCTGGCTGAGGAGGTCACCGACCAAAAAGGGGACGGTGGCCTTGTGGGTTGCTGTTTAGGGCGGCATAGATAGGTGAGACCTAGGCTACGCTTGCCAATGGTGGTAATGCTGGGGGTGGTTACCCAAGTAAAACTTTGTGTAGAACGTTTGCGACGATGAGCAGAAATTTCTCACAGTGGATACGTGGCAGTACCGGAACAAGAAAGGATGGTGTTGCATCCGCTCCACCGCAGGCTTCCTAAGGCTAGGATCACTCGTAGCCTATATCCTGTGAGGTTGTTCTTTGTAGATAGGTTCATTTCTTTGTTTCCTACTCTGCATCGAGGTTGGCATTATATCCCCACAGTAGCTACCCTGTTATGTGTTCAGCACGGTCATTTATTGTAGGCTTCAGTGTTTTCAACGGACTCTTAGTAGTTTCGGCGAAAAGTTTCTTAGTAGTTACCTGGTCAGGCATTTGTACTTAGAGACTGGACTGCTTTCGCGCACTGGTATACAAATTGCTGATTTTTAAAAAAAAAAAAAAAAAAGATTACGCATAGTATGATGACACTCAATGCCACACATGTCTGTGTATCTAATAAATGCATTTGACATGTATTCTCCAGTTTTGTCATCCTGTAGAGCTTTCATCTTATAGCCTGTAATGTTCTCAGCCCAAGCTTTGTATGTTTGGAATGCTTCCAAAGCTTCGCTTTTCCGCTTAAGCAAAACAGCTGCTCTATCCTTTGTGCAATCGTCTATGAATGTAATCCAATAGTGATAGCCTTCAGGAGTAGGGGGGTGAGATAGGGCCTTTGAGATCTGAGAATACAAGCTCTAAGAGATACTTGGACGTGTTTGGAGCACATAGGGCAGCTACATTGTAGTGAGTGACTCGTACCATAGAACGTACACAATGTATACGTGTCACTTGGTGCCATAGAATTCTGTAGAATACACCTATAGGAAGTAGGATGATCTAACATACAATGTAGCGACTCACTTGGTGCCGTAGAATTCTATATGTATAGGCAATCTGACCTGATATCAGCTGAGGTCACCGATGTTATGAACACGGCCCCGAATATATCAGCTGCGGCCAGCGACAGCATCGAGTTGGCCCGATGTTTAGTAATGATCCTATTCGGCAATATGTTAGTTCGCTATTATAATACAATGCAGGCAAACTAAGTTGACGATTGCAGTACCTGAATATGAAGACACGCATATTGCAGGTAATGCATCAGCTCGGCCCCGAGAATTCTCAGACCTACTATTGCTTGACTGCAGAATAAGTAAGCCAAATACTTTAATAAGCTATTAGTGAAGACAATAGACATGGGAGGTCTGAAAGGGTGCATCATTTGAGTGGAAGAGCGCAGCTGACACAAACGAGCAGTAAGCTACATCGGCCCCGATGTGTGTAACCAAGTGTCAAACGGCCCCAAAACGGCAGCCCAATGCGACTACAGCCATCATTGGCCCCGATACACATGGCCGATAGTCGTAGTCTCGGCCCCAAAATAGCTGGCCGACGTGGCTGATGTTCAGGTGTCATTGGCCATAGCATGTGCAACTAATGACCGAACTTTACTGAAATAGCACGTACCCCAACATGTTGTTTGTCAAGATGGAGCTCTGCCCAGCAGTGTGTAATGTGGATTTCTTTTGTGTGATCGGTACCTGGAATTCAGGAACATATATTTCTTGATAATCGGGCCCGCTTAGTTGTTTGTGTGGCGATTAACAATATGGCCAGGGCCGATGAGCGGGTCTTGGAATTGTATTGATTGTTGGATCAAGTGAAGCCGGCCCTGCAACATTGGACATAAAAGATATATTCAGTCAGATTATTCATGTGTTGTCGATGCAGTTAGCGATATCAATATGATATGTTCCAAAAGATTGAATTGGATAAGGTTGTAACTAAATTTAATTGTCACATGTGACAATTTGTATCACATGATAGTTGATTTCGCTAGCACCGCAAAATTGGAATTCTTTGCTATCATCTACGAACTTCATCTGCCGAGTCGCTTCCGAGCATCCATATCCTAAACACAATTTCACATCCAAACTTAAATACCATGTCAATCTCTATGAATATACCTTCTGCAGCCGAATTTTTGAATGCGCTTCAACGTCAATAATCGTATCCGAAGCGCACTGACTGATGGCGATATAGCAAAGAAATTAAGGCACTTAAGGCGCAGTTGGTGAGTAACAAAATATCAATATCTGTATTATCTGACGATGAGCGAATTCAGAATCAGATATTTGCTTTGCACGCCTTGACCGGTCCCGAGGTTGCTCATCTTAAGCCGGCATTCAACACCCCCATGTTCTTCTGGGGTTTTTGAAAGCTTGGAAAGAAGTCAAGCAGGGAGGTCGCACTGCTGAATTTCTCATGAAACATTGACAAAATTTGGGGCGATTTGACAATGTGGTATCAGGGCCGATATTTTCACTGCCCGTCATTACAGAAGTACAAAGCAGCGAAGAAAAACATCGAGGAATCGAGGTCTTTACCCTCACCCATATATTCCGGGTGGAGTCCACATGGAGTTTGGTGACTCTTTTTTGGCAGGTGTACCAACCATTTAGAGGTGGAGGCTCCACCTGGAGTCCAGCTGGAATCCACTCATCCTCCATGTGGGCCAATGTGGAGGATGTGGAACTCCATGTGAACTCCATGTGGAACTTCATCTGAGTCTCACATCCTCCATATGGATTCCATATGGATTTGACTCAAGAAGCATGTATATCAGCATTAATACACTATTTCAGGGCCAATTTCTAATGGACTCCAGGTGGAGGATGATCCCCAGATTTTATTTATATTTTATTTATATTTTATTATAATGTAAAAAAAAAAGCACCAACAGGAATTGAACTCGTGCATCCCAGAAGGCCGCACACTGACGTTAAACCAACTAAGCTATAGAGCCTTTGTAATTTAACAAATTTTGATGGCCTACATACCAATACAGCTATTTACTCAGCATTTCTCGGCAAGTGACAAATAACGTCACATATGTGACTTATTGATGCCACGTCAGTCCGTTGATTATTCCACCACCCCACCTCTTCCTCCGACCACCACCACCCCGCTGCCGGCCGTCATGCGTGCCCCCCACCCTCGCCGTCATCGGTCGGAGCCAGGCCCATGCCAACCCAACCCGACACGCATCACATCGCAACGAACCGAGACCGACAAAGAACAAATGGACACCCGAACGAAAGGAGATGAGTACGGAATGAGACAGAACGAGGCGGGTGGAGAACGAGGAACGAGGCGAGGCGAATGCGAACGAGGGGGAACGAGGTGATGCGATGCGAACGAGGAACGAGGTTGCGACCCCTGGTAAGTCAGCGAATTCGCATGCCGCCGCCATTAACCGCTCCCCCCCTCTTTTCGTGTAGGCCGGCGACAACGACAACGACAGGTACGTACGGTACATACAACGATGGGTACGACAGCACGCAGGACGTACGGACGATGACACCAGCGACGACGCGTACAACGGCCGCGACAACGACAACAATGGCCACGACCACCACGACAACAACAACAACAACGCATACGGCCATGACAACAATGACAACGATGCGTACAACGGCCACGACAACAACAACAACGTGTACAACAACAACAACAATGTGTACGACAGCCACGACAACGACAACGCACACAACGACAACGTGTACAACAGCCACAACGACTACGACAACACGTATGACAAACGCAGCGGACACGACAGCACAACGCACGGACACGCCGGACGCTGCACGACGGCCACCACGACATGTACAAAGGCCACCACAGCGTGTATGAAGGCCACCACAGCGTGTACGAAGGCCACCACAGCGTGTACGATGGCCACCACAACGACAACAATGCGTACGGCGGGGCTACGAGCGACACGGCCATCCTCTCGCCCCCTTTTTTTCTTTTTTTTTTATCTCGTTTTCTCTTTTTTTTTTCATGTTCATGTGCTTCTATATTTATTTGAACCAACTATGTACCCTCTTGCCTCCTTTTTTTGTCTGTTTTGTATGTTTTTCTTTTATTTCTTTTGTTTTATATATTTTTATATATTTCTTTTTTATGTTTCAGTGGTGATGAACTCGCTAGTAGATAATATTGTAGATAATAATGTAGTATATAGTTTTTAATATATTATATATACATTCTTACATGAATTTACTCTAAGAAAATACATTCCAATTAAAATCTGGCTATAGCTGGACTTTGTGAAATTCAATAAGTCTGCTCCTGATGGCCTAAGCTGGAATATTGTTACCCAGGTATGGAGTCCAGGTGGATTCTAATTGAACTCCACCTGGACTCCACCTGGCCTCCACCTGGCCTCCAGTTGGATTCAAGTGGAATTGCTTGAAGTCCATCTGGAGTCCATCTGGAGTCCACCTGAACTCCATCTATCAAAGATCACTTTCTGAACACTTGGATATGTTCCAGATGGAGTCCATGTGGAGTCCACCACTTCTGTATGGAGTTGGTGGACTCCACATGGAGTATATGGGTGGAGGTGAAGTACACGAGGAATCATTGAAGCCAGCACAGATTAGCCACCCACTCACTATCGAACAGCAACCAACAGGAGCTGAGAACACAAAGCATATTCGACATCGGCCGTTCACGATACCGATCAAAGTCGGCTGAAGAAGTCATTGTGGTCGGGGAGAGCGCACCCAGCAGGTCAGCACAGAAAATTTATATGTGCTTCCAAAAGGATTGTCTACAAAGATGAGAGAGCCATGGACACGGGGACGACACGTATCGCAAAATCGGGGCCGTCAAGTTGCACGCAAGCGAGACCGGAACATCGGCGCAAACCAGAAGGAATATCGGAGACGCAAATCAAGTGCAGATAGCAATGCACCTCGTCCACCAGCCCACGTTGATCAATCTGAACCAAACAACAACACAAAGGGCTGCCCTGTGCCTGTAGCCGGAAGGTTGAACAATGCAGTGTGTGATCGCTGCTGTAAGGCTGACGCAGAGTGCTACGATCGGGCTAACGGGCGTGGCACATGCTGGCGGTGTAGTAAATTCAAAGTGAAGTGCAGTCTCGGACCTGGAGGATACCTTCAGCATGAAAGAACAAAATTGGCGACTACGAAAATAAAACTGAAATCAAAGCCAATCGTTGAATCCAGCGATGAACTATCAACTGAGCCTGAAGAAGACTATGAAAGTGATGACGATATACATACATCAAACCAACCACCGGTTCCGAAACAGCAAGTGGCCGAATCGTCAGCGGCCAAGCCGTATGCGGGCAATTACATCGAGTCAGCCCCAACATATCAAATCGGCTACTTCAGATGAAGCTCATGTTCTGCGCCTCTCAGCATTGGAAAATCTCGTGGTATTGTATTTCATATCTGCTATTCATTACATTATGTTAACTGTCTCATGCTCGTTAGAAATACAGGCCAACGACGCGAGATGAAGATTTAGGTGCCTGCGTCGATGCCGTGGAATCGACCCTTCTCACTGTAGCAGCCAACGCATCAACAGCTCTATCTATGGCATACGACTGTAACGAGTCATGCCATCAGTTGGAGCAAGCATCAGCCCATGGACCGAACACGGGTCTCGGTCACTGTGTGACTTCGGTTGGAAGGGAAGATAGATGATATTCTTGAAAATTTCAAACGCTTAGAAGAATGATATGCTGACATTGCTGGGATTCTTCAACAGTTACGTCCAAATGCCATCTACGATGCATCGAAACGACATGCACCAGAGCTGACATTATTTGTGTTTGAAGAAAATATAACTGATGGTTCAGCGTCTGTAGCAGTAGAAACTCATGGTTCTGTGAGCAACGTGGCGATTACGACTGGCGGGCGGAAACTATGTCAGCTGTGACAGCTCCTGACAATAGATCAGAGGTCATGGCATCTGCGGGCTTATTAACATCGGCCCCGACTATTCAATACATTCCACCCAGCATGCAAATGGCTACGACAGCATCTGCGGCTGACCACATATTGGCCACCACATCAGCACCAGCCAAAAATATTCGATGCACATCCCCCGTCACTATTTCGGGCCCGACATTGTCTACGGCCGACAATGAATCGGCCACCATATCCTTACTGGCCCCGAACCTCGAAAGCAAAGCCACCACAATGCTTTCGGGCCCGATGTCTGTGGCCGCCATTGCATCGGCCACTACATTAATACAGTCCCACAGTGCCGAGTGCACGTCCCCTGTCACCATTACATGCGGGGCCGACACTGTATTATCGGCTCTGAATCATAATTGCTCCGCAAATGGCCCCGATGCGATCAACAATATTCAGGTGGACAATGATGGTGCCATGCAAGATATTCCAGCTGGCTCATCGGTTTGTAAATGTGTTATTCTGACAGTACAATTAATTCCCCCAACACCAAATAATTCACAGGAGCAAGCTGCATACGGCACAACAGTTATTGTCGCAGCCACTCCTCAAGGTACATCGGATACGATGACATGTCTTTCCTCAGCAGTTGCGACCATTGGGGTCCTGCGCTTATCTCAGGAATTCAAGCCGACATCGGTCAATGATACGTCACCAATATTGGGGCCAGTCCATATTGGCTCCGCTGTTCTACATTCGGCAATGTCTTCTAATCCCTTTCAAACTTCGACATCACTTCTTGCTCCCCCGTCTGCGACAGACCATGAACCACTCACGCCACGTAGGTCACCACGTCTTGCATCGCCCGGCCGATCACAATCAGTGTCCCGTAGTCCCACACCTAGCAAGCGTCATCTCAATGATATTTCGGGCTGAAGGGGGGGAAAAGGAAGAGACATCGTCAGGAGTAGTTTTGTTAAATTTATATACCTTTCACCAGACACATGTATATATTTCATTTGTGATGCAAAGTATATATTTCATTTGTGATGCAAAGTATTCATAATTTTGAAGATACGTTATATCTCATAGTTCGGGGCCGACTATTTGTTCCGCAAACTTCGTCGAACTGTAGGTAGTGTTGATAGCAAAGTCGACAATGATGCAACATCATCAACACCTTGTTTCCTTTGTTCTTTAAGTTTTTTCGATTTGGTTGTCAAAACTGGAGAATGCAATGGTACTGCATTTGCATCTGTCAGCCCAGCGGTCAGCCCCGGGATCGGTGATGCACGCGGAGTTGGCATGATTGGAGCCAGCAGCTGGGGATCAATGGTATGCATTGGTGGTGGATTGGTGTTTGGAGGATCTGAAATCGCATTTTCATATCTTCTTTGCTTTACATACTCTGCATATTGAGTTGACTCGACTGGGAAAACTGGCATACCATCTGCTGGACCATTAGCAGGAAATGGGTGTTTAACCCCAGCAGGAACAATGGATTCCATTATATCCTGCGTAACATATATGTGGTTTGGCATGCTCGCAGCACTGAAATTTTCCGAATTGATTTGAATTTCTCCGTGTCTTTGCTGGAAGAAATTGGAAGATAATGGCCGTGGTTCACAATCTATCGAGGCTGATATTAAAGAAATCATCGGTGGAGTGATGATAGATTGAATAGTACCTTCATGATTGATAGATATCGGGTGGGCTTCATTGCCCGTCGGCCCTGATATTACATTTGGTGTTGGGTGTGTATGTTCAACAAGTGCTGTCTCGTTAATGATAATAGGTTGATCAATATGTTGACTTCCTTCCTCAATCCTTTGGACATGATTTGTTCTTTTATTTGTACCTTTGTTTTTTTCTTTTTACGTCGACCGAGATTGGCCTCTGCTTCATCGGGATATTTTGTTGCCCCCAGTCCATTTTTGCGCTTAATAGATTTGAATCGAAATGTATCTTTCAGTTGATATAGTTGTTGTCTGTTGACCAAATGTGTGAAAAAGGCTTGTATGTCCTCTTTATGAAGATTCCTGGGGTTCGTGAACTTCATATTGGGTGGCAAATATTTTGCATCAAATGAAGGTGGCCTGAGCATTTGATATATCAGTGTATGGTACTTTATCGGTAAAGCCACCTGTTCCGAGTTCTGCACCTTCTGTAAGATATGTCTGACCCGAAAAGGTAGTTGAAAGTACTGACGGTAATGATAATTAATATACAAGCTGAATGCCTCTTCCCAGTCCGGCCTTTGTCCAATTATTGTCTTGCAATGGCACTGGCAAGATTGGAAAGCCATCAGAAGTTTTTCCGAAAGTAAATATGGGCTTCTTCTCCGTTGCTCGGTTCACAGTGAATGCTAGGTGAGGGTTTTTCTTGAGATTCTGTAAGCCGGTCATATAATCCAATACATTTTGTTTCATTCGGTCGACGTCGGCCTGATATATACTCATGAACGAAGGGGCAGGCACACCCATCAAGTGCACAATTTGCTCATATCTACCATTTGCGATCAGTTTTGTGCGATAAATAGCAACCAGGTGCCAGCTGAACAATACTATCCGCCCCGAAATATCAACGTTGGGGCCGATACATAAAAATAACGGCCCTGACATAACAATGTTGTGGCCAATATATAATATCATCGGGGCCGACCTATGCTCGACCAATGAGAAAACACTTACCCGTCCACAGCCATCTTACCATCAGCCATTGGGAAGCAGACAAAAATAATGCTTGTCATCCCCATCTCTTTATAATGGTCTCTCATCGATTGATCAATTCTCCTGACGTGGTATTTTTTGCCAAACTTAGATATATTTATTTAGCTCAGACGTAGAAGTGGTGCTAAATCACTAACCTTGCCTGTGTGTGTTCATCATAACCTTGCATTCCGCATGATTCTACTTCCTCATCAATGGCCTTGCGTTCGTCGTCAGTCATGCTGGTCCAAACATTTTTCATAGCCATTGTCCTGTGGCCAAACCAACCAATTGTGTTGGCCGAAGCGTTATTGATTCCCATAATACTGGCTATTTCTGCCCAAATCTTCGGCTGATGATTATGCCACAGGATATCAGGTCGTTTCAGATGAAAGTGGTTGGATTTGCATGCAATGCCTCGTTCTGCCCGCCAATTGTTTGAGCACCAGGTAATGATTTCCTGCGCTACTATAAGCACACACTCTATGAGTTTGTTTATATAGCCCTACTTGTGTCCAACGTCGACTCTCAGTGTCATCCTTTGCTCGTTTACCCTGACTTGCCCAATAATTGAATATTGCCACCAATATGTGATTGGTTAAGATCGAGAGACGTTCTTTGACTGTCCTAGCTTTCACAAATGTCACTTTGAAAGGCAAGATATGTTCGAGTTCATCTGCACTGAACATCTTTGGCTTGCGTTTCTTGGTCTGTAATACAATTGGTGCTGCCATGTTGCAGTAAGAAGTTATCTTTCAAAATCAGAGAATAGATAAGCACAGATGACACAGCGAAGTGGGGATGATTAGGAATCAAGCAGAATTTGCCAGACTTCGGAGCAGTGACAATAAGCCTCATGCAAACCTCATGTTTCTTAGTTTGGACCGAGTGTCCATGTGTTTCGCACACTCTCCTTTCAACCATGAACTCTTCCAGTGGGCCTGCCCACAAAAGGCAAAGGAAGTCGAAACATCTGGTTCAAGGAAGTGTCAAGGCCACTCAAGGAGTTACACACCACTCCAATGTCTTCAGTGGTCCCAGAACCCAATGACGAAGTTTTAGTTCCACTCATCAACACTGTTCCAGAAGATGGCATGTCAAATGACCCAACTAATAACAGAGAACATATGGCCAACCAAAATATTTATGATGACAGTGGAGTATTCTCAGAACCTTTTGAAATACCACGCAAAAAGAAAAGCAAGGTAATGGGTGGTCACATATGTCAATACAATGCTCCAACAAATCTTGACAGACACAGCAAGAATATATGACAGAATGGGTCGACCGAGTAGATGACCTGCTTCAAGCAACACTTATTCGAGAGACGTGGCCATCCAATAAACAGCATTGCCAATCCTGTTTGACAGATTCCTGGGCTATATGGAGATGCATTGATTGCACATTAGGAGAGCCAATCTGTCGCAAATGCATGCGACATTCCCACCAGGTTGCCCCTTTTCATAGAATTGAATGTTGGGCACAAACACATTTCCGCCGAGCCGAGTTATGGGAAGTCGGCTGTTATATCTTTGTCCCTCATTGTTCTGGGCAGGCCACATGCAACTCACTTCAGTTCCAAATTACTTATTTGGAATCCCTTCAGAACATTCGGATCAACGAGAACAGGAGGCATTAGACATAGCACAGGGTTCAGCCACTCTGCGGCCGACCAACATATCTGAATCGGCCAACATGTCAGCCCCGCTGCCATCAGCCTATGACGACCCCAGTACTATGTACAAGCCCAACACAAAGAACAGTGTACATCCACTGCATTTCTTAAGTGAGTGCTGTAGAAGCCAGGATATGGAGGGTGACAGCATAGTCAATGAACAAGCAGCAGAAGATGACGACGGAGACAATCCAGAGGCCAATGTAGAGAGTTTTGGTCACTATTTGGAACCAGATGCCCAAGGTAATGGCCGAGCCGATGAAGTTTCAGGAAATGAGGATGTCAGCTATCAGAATGAAAATGACACAAAATCAACTCAACCAAGTGCACCAGTCGCCGATGGTTTAAACAACACATACGTGCGAATTTTACACACCAACAGCATTCATCACATGGCCATGGTCACATGCTATTGCCGAGGCAAACAATCGGTCCCGATGGACTTAGTTGCTTGTCGGCTGCTCCCAGCCAGCTTTACCAAGATACAAACATTATTTTCTATTCAACTCATGGACCATTTTCGTCTTTGTAACTTTGGAATTGAAGGCATCCACATACCAATTTTATCAACTGATTTGCAGAATGACGGCGGCCGATCGGCCGGACTGAAATTGTCAATGTTTACCACGAATTCTGCTGCATGTCTCGACTTTGGAGGTGGCTCAAAAATTGAGATGGGCCGGGTATGGCCACAAAACCAAAGATCCGAAAAACCCACCAGACGAACATTATCTTTATATTGCCCGACATGCCCTCAACCTGGAATAAACCTGCCCACCAATTGGAAAGAAGATCCTAATCGGTTAGTATATTACACACATTATGTAAGTCTAAAGTTAATCTATCATGCACCTAGAACCGTATACAAACATATTGTTGTGACCGATGGAAATTTCAAAGCTGACCATGTCCGGCAGAAGTGTAACGATGATATCTGGTTAATCAACAGAGCTGGGATGGCGCCAAACACGGATAACTATCAACAATTTTTAGCATCAGTGATTGAACGAGTAACGGTATGTGCTGTTCGGGGGCCAATGTCGGGGCCGTGTCTGATTTTGACATATGTTCAGAAAGCACCTTGTGAAAACACATTCAAAGCGATTATGAATGCATTACTTGCAACAAAGGCATGTGATCGAACAGGGAAAGTTGCTTTCGCATGTGCTCAGCATGGCTGCTTTGGCGCCCGAATTCCTTGGCCGACTTGTTCCGAGGTGAACAGCAAAAAATATTGATTTTGCACTACTGCAGGCAATAAAATCAACACATGTTGAACCTGAACAAGGCCTACTCATGATCTACGATATTGTCTGTGCATGGATTGTTCATCTTTTCCGATAGAATCGGCCATTTGCTTCCAGCCGGTCTTATTATTGATAAAGCTATCGATCTTTTTCATATTCATGGCCACAAAGATGTTTGTTTCTTTCATTTCGCATCAACATTCATTCCTGGAGCAGCCATAGTGGCCGGACAAATTCTTGAATCACTCTGGTCGAGCCTCAATGCAATCTCTACCTCAGTCCGTACAGCAAGTCTGGCCCACCGCTGAAGAAGTGCTTGATGATCACGCAACAGATTCAAATTATAAAAAATGCTAGGAATGACAAAAGTTCTCTCTACTAAATACATGGATGCAATTGTCATGGTTGGCCGCGCAGATGCTTACTTTCTTGAAATATCTGGAGATATTGCGAGGGGCGACACTGAATGAATGGGAGGATGAAATACAAAGTGTTGAAGCAATGCGAGCTGGCCGACATTCAATGAATGGATATTTATGGTGTCCGAGTGCCCGATCCCATGACCAACACAGGGCCGACATAGTCGGCACTGATGGCAGCACCAAAATGCAGTTCAGACCTGGCTTCGGGTTAGCCATGACAATCGAAGAAAAGCAGTAAGCAATTTTTCGTCTACACCTTGCTATAATTTCTTTAAATTTGTGTAGAATTGATATACAGAACAAAGTACGACGACTCAGCTCATTACTGCGTGATCAAGACCAACAAGCAGTGAACCAACTTCGTGAAGTCCTGACTTCAATGATTGCGAACTTAAATTGCAACAGCAAATTTCTGGAGTGCCAGATATCATGGGTAGAATGCAACACATCCAGTGCAGCAATGAGGCCGAATTCGACAACGTTGCCGTAGATGATCCTAAGGTCCAAAGCAGACCGGCCGTTCAGCCCGAACGCGAATGACAACCCTGAATTCGTTCACGGCCAGCATACGCCAACTATTATGTTTGTTGAACGCCAGATGCTTCCGCTGCCTTCCAATTTTAATGTATCTGAGGAATATGCTCCTTTGGAATTGGAATTAAGAAAACAACAAGCTCGTAATCAAATCACACACATTTGGGACATTGTGGCCGACATTTCATTTTTGTATAGATATGTTATTGGAAAAGGGAACCGCACCAACATTCGATCAAACGGACAGAAAAGAGTAAAATTACTCAATTATGATAAAGTTTTGCACGCTCGCATTTACTCAACCTGTCGGTCCCAACTCGTTGCCCTCGACTGCGATGCAGAATTTCTTGCTATTTTCCGCGAACTTACCCATAATGATTTGAAGGCCAGCACCATCATTTGGAAACCTAATTTGAGGGGATCGAATACGATGGAGTTGTCATGGATTTGGAGGACCGGCCACCAGTATTTGTTTGGGCTCAGCGCCGATGCGGACATTACTCGGCCAATCGGGCCCGACTCACCGCGAATTTCACCAAGAATGTACGTGCTCGCTCAGTATCAAATATTAAAATGCTTTTAATATCAATCATGTAGTTAACAGGATTCATTGGCTCCGCGCACAAGCTCACAAAGAATAGATGGCATGAAGAAGTTATTCTGGTTGTTTATGAAATGCAATAGATGGTCAGGTATTTCATTCATCGCCGTGAAGAGTGTTAAAGCAGGCAAGCTCGGGAACACGTGAGACACTCGGCTACCAAGTTATAGAACTATGGGAGCAGGGACAAGCGAGTTATAAGCGTCTGAAGTCCTAAGTGAATAACTGGATATATTAGACATAAGACCTAACTACTTGCCTGAAGTCCTAAGTGAGTAACTGGGGACTTCTGGCACTGAACTACAAGTCTTTATATACTATGTGGTACAGATCTAAACCCAAAAGGAAGTTGATAAACATCATATAGATGATAAGAATCAAGATAAAGATCTGGAGCATCAAATAGATAAAGATTAATAATGCTGATGTAATCATGATAAAGATCAGATCATGTGATCTATAGATAGAAGTATGAAATGCAGTTTTAACAAAGAGTGGGCCAACGCAGCTAACATGGAGGGTGTGAATCGCGGGCCCGAAAGCTTATGCTTTCATTGGCAAAGTTTTGTGGAACAAGTATGCGTTGGCGGCCGATGCTGCATTCAAAAATAGTACACATCATTACATATCTCCGATCATCTGATTATGTAAATCAATATTACGATCAAATTGATTATCTATATATACAACTCTTTAGATACAATCCATCATGTTTAACAAGAAATCTCAGTCTTCAACCCTCTCACGACTGGCCGGGGGTCTGTTAAAGGTGGCGAGCTTGGAAACGTCGCGAGACAGCTGTGGTCCGAGTTTCGTGGTCACACTGTATCAGACAGAGTGGCAATGAGGGCCTGAAGTCCAAAGTGAGTAACTGAGTGTATTGAGACTGAACTATGCTATCTACTTGCCTTGAAGTCCGAAGTGAGTAACTAAGGAGTTCAAGCGGTGTGCTACAGCTACATAGGTGTCTGTCATGTGATCCCATCAGTCTGAGTCTGAAATATCAATTCTAACATCCCCCGTGATCTGAACAGTCTCAGAAATAAAAAGAATGAAATATACTCTAAACATAAATCCCCATCTCTCGCGAATTCAACCTTCGCAGCAGGCAGAGCCTTGGTAAGAATGTCTGCAACTTGCTCATCAGTTGAAATGAAGGTAGGGTTGATCATCTTGTCATTTACTGCATCGCGCAGCCAGTAAGCGCAGGTGGTCTTCGTGCGTCCGTGGTGTTCAGGATTCGGAGACGCTGATTGCAGTTGGTTGTCAATGTGAAGAGTGGAAGGCTTATCAATGTGGTAGCCAAATTCACGCAGAATGTTGCACATCCATGCAATCTCCTTGCCTGCTTCAACAGCTGCAATGAACTCTGCTTGATGGTAGCGCCTTACCTTTGCGGTTGCTGCTGTGCTCAACACCGCCCAGCCAAATCGCGTAACATAACCAGAGTGTCCAGTGTCTTTGCAGTCGCC
>JAJIRX010000200.1:0-34444 GCA_023853785.1 Psilocybe azurescens | reverse complement strand
GGACCGAATGTATTGGCAATTGAAATCTTGTGTACAACTCAGCATATGGCGGTCTACTAGGTCCAACTATAAAAACTTGTAATTTGCAATGCAGCTAACGTGAGTGAGCGATCGCCCAGCCAGCGATCACCACACAATACTAGAGGTAACTTGCCTCATGATAAGGACACCTGCTGTTCCAGGAGGTCCTAAACCAATAGCAACTGTGCTTGGGAACCTTGGTAAGGGTTTCCTAGGAAATATACCCCTAAGCAATCTAGTCCTGACATGCCTTAGCAGCCATCTGATAAAATAAGTCAGGTGATCGCTACCCAAGAAGGCTCTGCCACATGGACAACCATGTTATCTTCAAATAAGCGCCGTAGCCCAGGCAAACTAGTACTTTCCACTATTATAATTGGTGCAGCAAGGGCTAGGCAGCATGCGTCCATTTCCTTCCTTTTCTCTTAGTCTCTTTCAATTATCACAAGCCAAAGTATCTATTTAGTCTATAAAAGCAGCCCTGTATCTTAGAATAGGAACCAAGTAATTTACACCCCAGATTTGATATCAGAATTTACTCTGAATAAGAATTCTAGTGTTAACACTTGAGGACTAGTGATTTGTGTGATAAGAGATCGAACACTGCAGTTCACCTTAAGCAATTAGGCGCTACCTGGTTTCGTGAGCGATCGCCATTGTGATATTCAACGTCAGGTCTATTAGACTTGATAAGCAGGCTTTTATAAGTCATCCGTGGACTGCCCTGGGGATTGTTAAGTACAGATTGGAACCCTATACGACTAGCAATTGCTCATAGTAACTAGGGACGACTGTCAGAGAACTCCGACTGTTCAGGACGTTGCCTATAGTAAGACTGCCCTGGGGATTATTAAGTACGGGTGGGAACCCTATAAAGGCTAGTGATTGCTCATAGTAACTAGGGACAACTGTCAGAGAAATCCGACTGTTTTCAGGATGTTGCCTATAGTAAACTAAGGACTGTGGACTAGTGTGCCCAGTTGCTTATAGGAACCAAGGATCTACTACGTGTTAATACGGGTGATTGCTTATAGTGTTTGATAAAGTTTGAGTTTGGGTTTTATAAAGAGAGCTGTTAAGTGTCCCATGTACACTCGCCCCCAAAAGCGATCCCCCTGATATTGGTGATTGCCCTCATATAGAGAGATCGCCCTTACTATTCAAGTGCCTTGTGTGTACTAGCCTGTAAAAGTGTTCTCTAGCTACTAGTGATCACCCCAGAGCGATCGTCTAAGTCTGCACTCTGCTAAAAACTAGTTATTGTAATAAGCCTTACGAGCTTACCCTCCCAGATCGAACTGATCAATATAAATATTTGATTGGGTGTTGTGTATTGGGCAATTACAAAGTCACCCCGCGCTAAACATCTCAATGTGTGCGGATGCATACCATACCCACGGCGATGGCATGTATGACTGATACGACCACCCGTCTGCCACCCTTTTTTTAAAAAAATTTTTCACTTTTTTCTTTTTGTTCTCTTATTTTCTTTTACATTTATGTGTTTGTTTGTTCATTTAACCCAAGTATATACCCTCCCTCCCATCTTTTTACTCTGTTATGTTGTTTATTTTAATTTTATTTTGTTACAATGGACTTTGCATGTAGATAATAATGTAGTATATAGTTATTAATATATTATATTGCACTCATGAATTTACACTAAGATTGATAGATTGAAATATTCTAGTTGGAATCCAACTGGATTCTGTTCTATTCAAAGTTAAAGTTGGCACTCCAATTAGAGTCCACCTGGACTCTATCAGCTCTTCCACCATAGGTCCCAATCATGGTATTTATTATTATTATTGCTATTATTATCATGTATTTAGTTCCTTAAATAATATAGATGCATGGACAAAATTTAATAGATCTGAATCCACAACTAATATATTAAAGTTTTTGCAGTCTGTTTATAAGACAAAAGAATCTTGTCCTGAATACATATGTATTGACAAAGGATGTCAAGTGTTGCAAACAGCTGTTACCAATGGAAGTTGGGATGCTATGTGGAACAAAACATCAAGATTTATTGTGGACACTTACCATTATATTAATCACCAAGCCAATGATTATCTTTGTTGAAAGTACTGCAATCCTTCTCTAGGTGATGGTTCAGCTCCAAATCTTGTAATTATTGCATATGATGATAATGGCAATGCATATGCCCAGAAAACCTTTAATACACAAGTGTGTGAACAATTAAATGCATGGCTGGGTGGTTTTGAATCTATACTTAAATGTATGACACCTGGCAATTTCAACTGGTTTCTACACACAATACTATTTTACCACACAAAATATGTCATTGCAAAAAGAAAAGAAAGGCAGAGTCTTCAGATAGTGATGATGAAAATGAAGAATTAGGATTGGATGAAGAGACTAGTGATTCTAGTGAAGCAGAGACCAGTGATTCTGACTCAGACTAAATTGAATACAAGTGTAAAAAACAAGTTAATTCACATAGTAGATTATATAAGCAATGTACAGTAGGTGTATGATATAAGGATTATATACGCAGTGTATAGTAGATGTATGATAGTAGTGGTAACTGTGTAAATCTATTTTTATATTCAGCCTAAAGGTGTGGGAAATTGTTTTTACTCAGCTTCAAGCCGTGGGAATTCCACTTTATTACTGTATTGGCTATAAATAACTCTATTCCCCTTCATTCCCCATCATTCCCCTCCATTCCCTCTCCAATTCCTTCATTCCCTCTTCAATCCCCTCTATTCCCTCTATTCCCTATATTCCCTTCACTCCCTTTCTCAATCCCTCCAGTCCTAGGGAATATGTGGGGAGTGAGAAGTACTGGCAGACAGGGTCATCATAAATCTATACAGTAGTAAGTGCACTAATGTCTCTATCAAGGCCCATTCACTTGTGCATTTCTACTTCAATGAGCACTCGAAACTGGATCGAGGGACATTCTAAAGTCATAGTGAGGCTGTCTGAGTTGTTTCATTGCTGCTTCGAGCACAGCCGGCCACAATGACGAAACACAAAGCTTCCTGGTCAGCTCCCGTGTTGTCTCACACATGCACTCGTTGAGAAAGACTTGACTGAGAAACTCTATCTTCGCCTGTGTCTGTGTTATAACTCTCATTCCTTCATCATACCCCGGTAATCAAATCAACGAGGTGCATGGGGCCTCAAACACCGACTGTCTGCACGGAACAGTGATCGTTGACTGGTCTATGCAAGGCGTGTATCTTACATGTCCCTGAAATGGGCTGAGGATGGCCTCTTTGGTGTCTCAGCCATTCTGTCCTCAACAGTCTGGAGAGAGGTTAAGTTGCAGGTGTATCGCTGTGTCAAGCATGGCCTATCCATGGGGGCAACGATTGTGGTGAGTACACTTTATTTGCATACAATCTTACCTTTAGAATACTACAGACATCGTCAAAGGTTGTGGTGGCAACTGAAGACGACAACCGTATTTATCAGCCACACCCCAAAGTCAGGGATTCAACTAATCACTGCAAAGATAGGAGTCTGCAACTTTTCGCGGTCCAGCTCACCTCCAAGATATCGCATGGGGCCGTGGTTAATAACGACGATACCATCCCAGAACTCAATTTAACCCTTCCGCTGACATACCAAGGTCTACTAAATACCATCGCACTTCAGAGCAGACATCGCCCAGGGATTGATCTCAGGTGACGAGGCGGCCATCGAAACTATTGCGAAAGACCAATGCTTCATGTTCGATGAGTTACTGTGTTTAGTACAGCTGTGGGCACGCAATCTAAACGTGTTTGCCTGAGCGTGGAGCTCAAATATGCGGCTCAAACATCGCATTTCAATGCGTTTTCATAGCTTTCAAGCTTGAGGCTGAGGCCGAGGGAAACCGACTAGCATCGAGAAGTCAATACAAAGGCGTGGCACACTTAGACTGATCATTGAGGGGCGAAAAAGTAAAGACTGTAATAGAAAGTTTATAACATTGAGATCGGATTTGGAGGACAGAAAGTGTATGACTGTTTTAAAGGGATTAGAGGTTAAAGTTGAGATGTTAGTAAAATGTTGCATGCAATAACACAAGGCTCACCGATCACGCGAAGGATATTATGACCTCAATTTTGCCTTTCAAGGCACCATATCCGACACTCACACCGCCAGGAGTCTTATTATCAGCCTTCTTGACACTGATGGTCAAAAAACGGCTGAATTATCGGTGTCGTTGTTCCGAACGACATAATCAAAGGCCCGTGTTTGAGCCGGTGTATTCTCATTGGGCAAGATCTTTAGATAACCAGTAGGCGTCTGCAGATAAACGTTTTGAGCTGTGTAGTTTGCGACTGTAAAACCTGCGGAGGGATCGAAGCTAGAACCTAAAGATTGGGCACGATCAAGTACAATGTAGGAGAAAACATAAGGCCGGGCCCATTACCACCACCACCAATGTCAGCCATTGTAATTGAGGTCTATAAGGGAGCAGGAATGTCAGAAGAGAGAATGAGTAGCAAACAGTTAAGTGCAAACATTTTATTAAGAAAGTGGGATCAAACGTGTATCTCGGGGTTGGGATTTTGGGTTCGTTGTAACTCCCTTGGCCCTATATATATGTTTTGGCGTCTGTACCAGGCTGTCAATGCGTGGAAATATTACCTTTGAACATTCTTAGCTTCTTTTAGTGTCCAAAAACATTTGAGTGCTCGTAAAAATATTCACAAAGGGTCATTAAACTGTCTTCTCAATACGAAGAGGCGGCAAACTTGGATTCATCAAAAATAACACTTTTTTTACATTGGGGTAAAAGGTAAAGACTGAGTTTGGATTCGCAGAACAAACGGAAAATAGCAGTTGTAATGGCCCTGGCCTAGGACGTTCAGCGGATGTTTGTAAAACGTTGCAGGGCATAACATGTAGCTCACCAATCATGCGAAGGCGATGTTAACACCGATACTGCCCTCAAAGTTCCAGAGACAATGTTCACACTACCATCAGCCGAGCTGACATTGACGCTCAAATAAACGGGTGCATTGGTGGTGTTGTTATTCCTGACAGCATAGTTGAAGTAGGCCGTCTGAGCGGATGAAGACTGGCCGGGCAAAATGGTCGAAAATGCAGAAGCCGAAGTCTGCAGATAAATGTTTTGAGCGGTGTTGTTCGTGACTGTAAAGCCATTGTTGGTGTCGAAACCAGCAAGAACTTGGTGACCTAAACATAGATAACTAGTCAAGCACAGTCTAAGACCAAACATAGGGCCAGGCCCATTTACCTCCAGACATTGTATTTGAGATCTATACGAGAGCAAGAAGGTCAGAAAGATTAATGAACAGATAATAGTTAAGTGCATACTTTTACTTGGAAAAGAGTGGTGAAAGGTGTACTCTGGGGCTTGAGATGACTGGTAGCCCGGAGGCCCTTGCCCTTTATATGTTTTAGTTGTCCGTTTGTTGAGCATGGAAAACATATACGTGAGCAGAAGACATGGATGTTCAAAAGAATGGCGTCAGATGGTCAAATCTAATCTTTGCTGGTGGTTCCAACTGACACGTCCATTAATCCTGTCAATCTATCTTTGACGGACGATGGAGCTCGGAACTCTGCGCTCCCCGGTGTCGCTTCTTCGCTAAGGTTTCTGCAATACATTGGTTCTTCCATAGTTCTCACAGTAATTTAGATTTTTCTTCAAGCCTATAGCAATGACTGAAACTCAATTGTCTATAGCCTGGCCCTTGCCCCTGTTTTCATCTCCTCGCGCGCGACGCAGATCACACACCATGCTTGATTATCGATATTACTTGATTGATCCCTTATATGATCACTTTCTTATCGCCTTCACACCGGTTCAAACGTTCACTTCCGTCCACCTTCGCTCATTGTCTTAAGTCTTTTATCACATCATACGAAGATCATTCATTCCAAATCCTACACACTTCTAGATGAATCAAAGCTGTGCTCGCTGTCGATGGTAGTGTCACGCTGATGATGCCAAACTTAGGTTCACCGAAGCACCGATTCAAATCACGGAACAGAATTTCCCAGCTTCGTCTTCGTAGGTATTTTCGTCTATCGAAGAGAGATACGAAAGGCCAATATACGGCAGGAAGAGAGCCTCGTGGCTGAAGTCTATTACCTATGAATATTTCGCACAAACTCCTTCACTTTTCATTGTACAGTTCTTTCTCGGGTAGCTCTTGGCAAATTTTTAAACGGCGCATTCTACAGCATCTCCATCCCCTTATATCTGGATATAAGGGTTATCTCACTGCCTCAATGGCTGAACTCAAAGTGCGATCCAATCCAACTGCTCAAATAAGTAGGAGTATCCCAATAACCCAAAGCGACATTCGCAATTGTACAGCGTGGGTAAAACATATGTTTGGATCAGGCATTAGGAACCTCCGTGGTTTATTCTAGATTACATTCACATGTTATCAGATGCTATCGTCCTTCGCCAGTCAACGTTCAGAGGTCTTCAGGCACCAGCGCACTAGCGCCACTTTCATGACCAGGCCTGATCGGGCTTGGATCAGGCTGGAATTTTTGGCGAAACAAGATTTCCATCCAGAGAAACTCGGAAAGTTTCGGTCCTCTTACCTAGTTCCGTGGGTAAACTCGAATCCAGTTTACGTTAGTAGTATCACCTTCATGTTGTGTAGTAGCCAAGAAAAATATAAATGTTTGAAATCGGGGTGGGCACAGTCCAAATCTTCCCAAGCCGTCTGGGTCGAGACTACTCCATGAGAGCGATTCGCGTCAATTAACTCTTATACTATCACTTTATATCTTAACGGTTCAGAATTGCGGAATTTACTCAACTGAGCAGATTTTTTTAAGACCCTCTGGTACATTCAGAACACATGTCTCCATCAGTCGTAATGTACAAATAGAGGTTGTTTTCGAAGTTTATTCAGTAAGCAATAAATGTGAGTTTTGCAGTGCCCAGCATCACTTACATTCCCCTGCGAGTGCACATTTCGATTTTTGTCAGCTCCATGGCCTCATTGTTCCTTCCTTTGCTCTCTCAGCTCGTACACACTGGTCGTGTACCTTGAGGCGGTGTCCAACAACATGCTGAGTCTCGGAGTCCAAGTTCCTCCAGATGCTTGAGTTCAGAGGTATTCCCACTCACCCGCACTCCCACCCATTTCCGTTCACCATGAGATACTCACTAGTACTCACTCGCTCACTGACAAGGTAGTTTCTTTCCTTCTGTCTGTACAGAACCATTTATTATCTTTTTCTACCTCTTTGGGAACCCAAAATTGTACATATATTGATTTTATGAATAGTTACTACACTTTATACACTAGCTTTGTTTCTACCATATGATTTTTCCTTCGTCAAAATCAACAGGGATATAGCTATTGAGGGTGCCTAAACGACAATTAGCAGAAGTCTCGATTTGCATAATGATCAAAGCAAACAAACGTGCGAAGCACGAGCCATAAATATTAGGCCGAGGGCGCTAATCAGCCTCGGGCATCGGCTAAAATCAAATTCTCTTGAACCATTACAGAGACTACAAAGGTTGCACACGCAAGGCGACGTGGGACATCCTCAAGTACGGGTAACAGAAGCAACGCAGAAACAGCCGCAGCATTCAATGCCTTCTCTGGTTTTCAGTGGCCAGTAAGAGGCGGAAGAAGAGGGACATATATTGCTCCTTCATCGTCAGCACCACCCATATCCTCTAGTTATTCTACTGAGAACGAGAGCAGCACGTGTGAGTGTAAACCCTGTACTTGGGGTCAAGGCTGTCATTGAGCGGTGTGGACTTTGGAGGGTAAAGTAATATATAACTCAAAGCAATCGCGTTTTCAACGTGTGTTCATTGCTTTTTGATCTTTCGTGACGCCGAGACCGAGTGTCGACAACTTAAAAAATATCCAAATGTTCATGTCAATACAAAGAGGTGGCAGACTTGTATTCATCAAAGTTAACTTTTTTACATTGTGGGGCGTAACAGTAAAGATCGTAGTAAATTTTTTTTATGCCTTTGAGTTCGGATGCGCAGAGCAAAAGAGAAATCGAAGTTGTTATGGCACTAGAAACTTAGGTGTTAGTATTGAAATATAACAGGGATTAATGTGAAGCCCACAAATCATGCAAAGGCGATGTTAACACCGATATTGCCCCTCAAGGTTCCAGCTACGACGTTCACGCTACCATCAGCCGAGCTGACATTGACGCTCAAATAAAGGGGCTGCATTGGAGGTGTCGTTGTTCCTAACAGCATAGTTGAAGAAGGCTGTCTGAGCCGTTGAAGACTGGCCGGGCAAAATGGTCGAAAATGCAGAAGCCGAAGTCTGCAGATAAATGTTCTGAGCGGTGTTGTTCGTGACTGTAAAGCCAGTGTTGGTGTCGAAACCAGCAAGAACTTGACCTAAACATGGATGAATAGTCAAGCACAGCCTAAGGCCAAACATGGGGCCAGTCTCATTTACCTCCAGACATTGTATTTGAGATCTATACGAGAGCAAGAAGGTCAGAAAGGCCAATGAACCGCAAATATTTGAGTGCCTACGTTTACTTGGAAAGTTGGGTTGAAAAGTGTATTGTGTGGTTTGAGATGGTTGGTCTCTGTGAGGCCCTTGTCCCTTTATACGTTTTGGCTGCCCCTATATTGCTCATAGAATAAACAAATCGACGAAAGTCAGGGAGGGCAGAAGACTTGGATGTTCTAGAAAATGGCGTCAAATGATCAAATCTAGTGCTTTGGTGATTCCAATTGCCACGCCCATTAATCCTGTCAGCCAAAATGAAGGGTCCAACAGATAAAAGAACTAGGTCCTCTTCTCTCCCGGCGCTGCTTCCGACTTGCGATTGACGGGTTCTTTGCTATCCATTGATTTTCTTCCATAGTCTCTCACAGAAATCTACATTGATTTCTTTCTGATCGACTCGTTCAGGTTTCTAGCAATGAATGAAACTTTATTGTAAGCTTGGCCCTTCCCCTATCTCCACCTTAGTTCATCTCCTCGCGCGACGTACATCACGCACTCGTTCTAGATCATCTTCTGACATCTAGCATTCATAGTCCCTTCGTTCCTTGTCTTGTTTATCACATTGAACGAAGGCCATTTCCCATCTATTTCGGGGATTCTATAGCACACCAATCCCAGTGAGGTCTACTGTAACCGACGGACCTTCATTAATGCAACATTTGTTTCGAGAATTCTTTTAGGAGGATAAAACCTGAGTTCGCCGTAAATAAATGTCAAACTTTGGTTCACCGAAGCATTGACCTAAATAAGGAAACACAACTTCCCAGCTTCGTGAAGGTTGCCTATTGCAGAACGAGAAGAAACGGAGATGTCGTGCTGATTAAACAAGTAGGAGCTTCCCAAAGGAAGACTTGCAATTTGGAGCGTGGGCAAAACACATATTTAGCACAGGCATTGTTAATCTCCGTAGTTTATTCTGGATTGCACTCACATGCTATCAGATGCTATCAGCTGCTATCGTACTGGGCTTCGGTCAGTGCTCAGACACCGGCACTGGCCGCACTCTCATGACCAGGCTCAAATGATTCAGATATCGGAAGTGGAACGCGGACGTGAGTGATACAAATATTTAGACAATGCATTACGAACCTCCGTAATTTTAATTGCACTCACATGCCATATTGCTGCTTGTAGAGCTGTTAGCGAGAGTCAGGGGTTTCGGACCTAGCTCCTTGTGAGCGATCTTTGTCAATCAAGTGTCATTCTACGGCTTGGAATCGCAGCAGAGGGGCGCCGTCAATGATGGAAGATAATCTTGCTTATCGATTCCAGAGTGTAGAGGAGACATTGATGGGCCTTCCTGCTATCATGGAGTTGAAATAGACGAGGTATCGATAAGGCACGCCGTCTGCGAACTCTTTCCTAATCAAGCAACTCGCTGACCTTTTGCAAGGGAAACAGCTAACGAATTCTTTGCAAGTCTCTCTACCTGTACATTACTCAAGCGCATTCCATCTAAGCTCTCGACCTGCATGTTTGTGGTGTAGCAGAATACTTATCCATCGACCACAAGAGTACTAATCGCCTCTTGGAGGCTTTTACCTTTCAACTCACGAATGCAGTTCTTGTGCATTTCCCATGCCCAGAGTACATATTATAGGTGCGCCACAAGTATTATATTCTACTCAAAAACCCGGGGAGATAACGGGAGAAGCCAGGTAGATTAGATGCATGCTCTCCATTAATCTCCATTAGGAAGTAAGATTTTCCTAAAACGGATTTGTGCCTGGATAGAAATTTAGAATAGTACTTACCAATCAAAGTTAGGGACTAGCACGGATGGTCCCGGATACAAACCACGGTTATTTGGCTAATTTGGTACGGTACAGTTTGGGTACAGTTGAACCGTGGGTATACCCACCATATCTTAATGAAACGTTCTGTAGAGAGATGGGCTTGAATATGTCTTATTATACCCAAAGAATAAAATTTATAACATATTATACTGTCTTAGCTCCTTTTAAATATCCCTTGCAATAAATCAACCCAAAAATGCGTGAAAATCCAATTAAATTAAGCCTTTAAGATGAGAAATTACATGATCTCTCATTTCGTGCCCAAAGTCAAATATCAGTGGGCGAATTGTACTTCAGTATACTTAAATGAGTAACACCCTGCTATATAGTGCTTTATTATTAATTGAAATACCGTTCTCTATGCAAATTCGTAGAGCTAGAAATTGTGGATAATCCGTGGTTCACCCAGTTCAGGGCCAACATCCACGGTACGGTCTAAAACGGGTATGGCTGATCCGTGTTAGTCAATTGAACGCTTGCTCGAAAGCCATCCACAACCGAAATTGAATTTTGAAAGTCAGTTTCGGCTAATTGCGCTGACCCGTGTTCGAAATTATTAGCTGCGTCCTGGTCCTGTAGCCATTACCTCCATTTTAATGTCCCTAATTCTTCGACGTGGTACTTGACTACATAAAGAGAAGAAAGTAAAACGCCTCTATGTCACGATTGAGGTGTCCTGAAATCTCACGTCTACCAAGGTCGACCAAAGTCGCTTCCGTCCAAGTGAGCAATATATTTCGTCGATGAACTATGGAAAGGGCTCACATTCGACGTTATAGTGGCGAAATCAGACACCAGGATCTCTGGATCCATTCTTCACATTGCAGGTCTACAAATCAGATCTACTCATCGATCCAAATCATCCAGCAGCACCTCTCAAAAAGCCGTCTTTCCCAGCATTCGGAGAGATGACCTGGGGATAAAGATGATGCCGCTGGGGCTTCTACTTAGAGAGGAGAGGCAGTTCCCTGCGATACCCGTTTTGAGTTGGAGAGAGCGGGTTGAGATGGCCCAAGAAGCCGGAATAACCTGTAACCCCCGATTAAACACGCCGAACATAAGGAACTCGAAATTCAAGCCGGGCGAGCAATTGTATCCAATGCACGACTACAATAACGTTCTCCTTCCTTCGCACAAGATTACGCCGTGCAGCCCGGTTCTTGGTCTCATGTTGAAGAAAACCCAGCGACGCGTGCCGATGTCTTTGCATGTAGCCACATCCAAAGCAAGGATGGGTCAATTCCGGCATCAACGAAAACACCTCGAGACGCGCCTTAGAGCAGCTATCAACCTGATAGTAACGAAGGGTGCCTATTTTGATCGAGAAGCTGGAAAGATCGGCATTAACATGGATGATGGTGGTAGAAAGTGGGCCATGCAAGGTGTGCAATTTCGGCTCGTTCTCAAGTTAGCGGTTTTCAACATGAGTATATCTAGGCTGGGCGTATATGTTTTACCCTACCACTCAACTCTATCACAAGCCATATTCCGAGCTTATCGACCTTCTGCGATTATTACTTATGAACCTGAACAGAAAGGCCATTGAATTGGAGAACAAATGGCTTAATGATTCTCTTATGAAGGAAGAAAGGTCCAGGCAAGATCAATCCTCGACACGTCATAATTCAGGTTCGTCTTATGTTGTCTATCATATATCGGACATTGTTCTGACGGTCATTCGGTTTCTGCCCCGTCATATACAGATAACTTGAAACACGGGAACAAAGATGCCCCAGTCGACCGCGATCTACTCAGTAAAATGCGCCTCGTAAACCTTCAAAAGCTCACTCCAGGCAGGCCGACCTTGCTGCAGCCACGGCTGCATCAAGGGGATTCTCGTTAGCGTCGACATTCTCCACGGCGAAGTCTACTTCCAAACACCAAGCCAAACACATCGATAATGCTCAGGCTGCAGAATCTGACGACCGGCAGGCCTCAGAAGAAGGGACAGCAGAAGACTTCCCATCCAAAATTCTCGCTGGCAAGTCACCCGCCGTTTGGAAGGAGGAAGTGGTGTCCGGCCTGTCGTTGCTGATCGAGCCTCCATCTCCTGAATCTCGAACTCGATAGAAATAAAGACTGAGTTTGTGGGGTTAATTGTCGATGGCCATTCATGTGTTGTACGAACACCTATATGGGCCCACCAACCACAGCATTGCATGCCCGACCTCGAAAGCCCGACCTCGCTCATTCGATATCAGTACATCAAGCTCGTATGATACATACAAGTACATTTGGCTATTCAAGCAACTCCCTCCGATCCGCCACGTTACATTGCTTCCTCTTCACATGCCATCCTTCTTGGACAACAAAAATGCATTTTACTTCTGAATATCAGCCAACTCGTAAAGGTATGTGCCAAGGAGTTTGGACTAAGAAACCGAAAATTAATGATCTGTGCAGCAGCTTACAACAAAACGGTACTTACTCCTTCGATGAAGTTCGATATGTCGAGCTTCTCGTTCGTTGAGCTTGGGGAACAGGTGATTAGTTTAGTCAACGCAAAAGCATAAAAATCGATTGCTTACTGTGCACCGTCGTCTCCTCGTCCCATGGGAAGTAGTAAGACGTTGACACCTAGAGACTCGGCGAAAGTCAATGTGACGGGAATAGAACCGCCTTCACGAGTCAGATCGGGGTCTTGTCCGTAAACGGCCTGTCATGAACAAGGATATCAGAATTACTACACATCTTTCCTTTAGTACGCGTCGTGAACAAACCTTTGTGGCCTTCTTGGCGGCTTCGAAATTCCAGTGACGATGGTCAGCGACCCATGGTTTTCCTCCGTGCAACTCTTCGACGGTCAGTTTGTTCTTGCTTCCGAGTGTGGCGAACGCCTTTTGGAGGTGATTGACCACCAAAGGTTTGATTTTTCTGGTGTCTGAGGGGGGCACAAGACTGCGAAATTTGACGTCAAACATGCTATACTTTTGGTTTTGTGAAGTACCTACCGAATGCTAAACCTTCCGGAGACCTTGGCAGGGATGACCGTCTTTGCACCTGCAGCGCTGAAAGCGCCTTCGATACCGTGGATGGACAAACTTGGAGACCGCATGCGTCCCATAAGCACAGCAACTTTATCTGACGAAAGTGCGATGGATGCTCCAGCTGCTTCTTCAACGTCAGCGATGGAATAGTCGAGGTTTGCATAAATCTTCCTAAAAGTCGCCATGGGTCAATTGACATCAGTCAAGTGGAACATAAGACTTTCACTCACCTCTCCTCTTCATCTGGGGGAGCCACCATCTCGTCGACGCCTTTGATGAGAATGTCACCTTGGGGAGTCACGAGCGTTCCCAGTAGACTGATAAGATCAGTCATGGGTTCATGAACCGTGCGTCCGAAAACACCAGAGTGGAGGTCCCGTCCAGGGCCCGAGACTGTAACTTTGTAGTATGATAATCCACGCAGACCGTAAGTCAATACCGGGGTTCGTGTATTGAGCCAGTAGTTATCAGACTAATCATTTGATCAGGGTCAACAGGCGCCATATTAAATTTGGGATAATCACGTACAATGCAGACGCAGTCCACACCGTCGAAATATCCACCCTTCTCGGATTCGCGGCGCACGAGGTCGTCAAGACCTTCACTTCCACTTTCTTCCATGCCTTCGAAGCAAAGCACTAGGTTGACTGGGAGAGGGAGTTTGTTCTCGTGGTGATATTGTAGGACGTTAAGCCATCCTAGGATGGGACCCTTATCGTCTGTGCTGCCACGGCCGATAAGTTGGCCTGTTTCCTTGTTGACGACCAGTGTGAAAGGTTCAGTGTTCCAGCCATCCGATTTTTCTGCCTAGATTGATCATTACATCAAGATAAGTGGGTATCTCAAATCATTGAGCTTTAACCTACAGGTTGAACGTCAAAATGACCATAGATGAGCACCGTCTTTTTGGCGCTGTCGTTTCCAATACGACCTAGAATTGCAGGTGGCAGAGGGAGATCCTCACCATCCATAATGTGCCGGCCGAGATCAACTAGTTTAGTGTCGACACCAAGCTGTTTGAGCTGTTCATTCAGCCAGTCGGCCATCGCGAAGACATCTTTACGATGGGTGGGATCACTAGAGATTCTAATTCACATTGTAGTTAGAAAGCCAATTTCAAGCAATGTGATATTTACGAGGGAATGGCGACTGCATCGCCTAGACGCTTGATAAAAGCATCTGTATTACTGTCAATATATTTCAAGAACTGTGTTGGTGCTGGCATTGTGTTAAAGAACTCTGGGTTTGGATGTTGTGAGGGGGGAGGAAGAGAGTGTGCGATTAGATAATGTGCACAAGAGCCGGGGGACAAAATTAGTGCTGCAATAATTATGTCAGCATCCAGCCTCTTTCCTTCCCTCTACCTTGTTTTCGCAGTACTATTTAAGGTGCGCATACGTTTGTCCACAGATTAGAGTTGATGTGCTCAGCGCTGTCCAGCGATATGTCTAGCGTCATGGATACCTGGGGTGATGAACCAGTGGGTGGTTATACGGCATCGTTTTCCCTTGTTTCTGCGTTGATAAAGACCCGTGTTTCTAGGATCGCGTCACCGCGCCAACATCAGCTTCTGGATCGACAAGTGGTATAAGATCCAAGATACCCACGTCTGCTGTGGTACGCGATGACTGGGAGATGGATGACGAGGAGGAGGATCAAATTGGTCGATCAGTGGACACTCAGAATAAACAAATCTGGGAAGACGCGTGAGTATCACGAACTTTGATTAATCGGCGTGCACTCGGGCTTATTATGTTCAAATATTTGATAGAAATACCAAGGTGCATCATCCTATGCCTGCACTAGTTATCTCTAGGGGTGCTTCATCTGCTTCGGCAACCGCGAGCCTGCCTCTACACCAGCCGCCAGCCATGCGCATCCTCAAGCGCCCATCACCATCGGTATCCCCAAATCCATCAGCGAATCTTGCGTCAACTGGGGAAACTTTCGAAGCACGTGAGGCAAGGTATCAAGCTGCTCGTGAGCGGATATTTGGCGTTTCCACTGGAGCTTCGTCAGACGCACAGGATAAGATGAAGAATTCTGCGCTGAAGAAAACCGCTTCTCCAACTCCGCCTCCTAACCAAGCCACGTCTGTTGTGCGCGAACCCCGCGGACCCTCGAACTCTATCCCGAATCCTGAAAACAAATCAGAGAACAGAGGCTTTGGTGAGCGGAGGGCGGAACGACCCCCTCCTATTACGACCCCTCCAACCACGACAATCCCTGTTTCTTCATCTGATTTACCCATTTGATATCAACACGACAAGGTTTTTAGTTCCTTCTTTCTTGGTCTCTCGACCAGCGGCAAGCTTGATGCTGTTGTAGCAATCACATATTTTATCCCTTCATTTTAGCTGACGCGGATTGGAAACAATGCATGTATTTTTAATAAAGGCCTATTACCGGCATGTCATGGAGCACTTCCAATCCCTCGGCAATTTCTTCAGGTAGCGCCTCCAGTATCATTTCTCGATTTGACTGATTGAAGCGCACAACCCTGAGCTTCGCAAATGGTTTGGGCCCTCGTCGACGTAGACGACCTTTGATCAATTATTCGAATGGCTCCCCTTTGTACGGTAAGTCATAAGTAACCTCTAAGCCTTTGGCAATTTCCTCTTGGAAGTACTCGAGAAGGACCTTAGGATTTGTCTTGTTGAATCGCACGACTTTGAGCTTTGCACACTGCCCAGGAGTTATCTCTACGCCGTTCAGATCGTCTTGCCCTTTGCAGCGATGTTTGATCATGTCGATTATGTGCTGAGATTTTACCCCGGAATCGATGAGAGAGTAATAAAGGACCTGCAGACTAGGCAGGGCGACACCATTTACATTGGGGTTAACGGAAAGAGAGGGGTCAGGGATAGGGTCGAGCATTTGTGGGATCTGATGCATCATAGCCTTATAGTTCGAAGTGGTCTTTAAATCGACGTAAAGGCGAGTAACGGAATCCAGCTTCGAGAAGAGATGGTGCAGGCTCTCTACATCTATTGGTAGGACTTCAGTGGATATGCCGAATGAGAGCAGATTGCACTTGGCTCGTGCTATGAAGTTCGCGACTGGCGTAAACGAGTATTGGATCAAGCCCTCCTTTCCTTGTTGGATAATGCTCAATCGCTGAAGACTCGAAGGCGCTTCCAGTCGCCTTATATATTGACTGGTATGCCAGCCTTTTATGACCAACGATACCAGGCGTGGCGGAAGAATAAAAGTCTTGTCCGAGCTTGAAGCATCTTGACTGTTTCTGGCGTTCGTAGAAGAGCTCGGGGTCCCGGGTTCTGAAAAGACGTAGCCTGTATTCTGAGGTGTTGCAGATTCGGCGCATAACTGAAAAGAAATGGAAGGATGGTGTCGCTGCTAGTTTCGCTTGTGAAAGAGACAAGGTTCATCCAAGGGTTGGTGTTCACCACGATGCTTTTAATACCGACGCAATGAAGGCTACGCAGATTTGGAGCATCCTCTAAAAATTTCAGAGGAGCCTTTTGGAGTTGCATTCCAGTTGAATGGATATAAACCGATTCCAAGATGGGAGTTCTTCCGCGGGCAGTGTTAAGAATTTCCGTATATTGTTCGGTAGAGATTATGTCGAGCGTCTTCCATCGAATCGAATGATCAACGATCAATTTAAAGACCCCCGGTGTTTGTGGTGAAAGTTCTCCGTATACTTTCATAGAACGACTGGGCGCGGGGTGAACTACAATTGACAAGGGCTCCTCTCCCGTGCGATGTAACCATTCCTCCACTAACTGAAGTTGTATGTCGGAAATCTTTGGAGACACTGGTATGTCGATCCACCTCCATATAATGGGTAACTTCCATGCTATATCTCTCCATTCCTTGCAGATTTTTCCGAGAAAAAGTGGAGAGGAATTGCGGCAGCTCAAACGCCTGCATTTGTCGTGTGGATGTCGATAACAGGGTGTGTTGAATGAAATGAATATACGTTGGATGACAGAAAGTGGCAGAGTCTTTTGCGATAATCTCGATGGTGGCCGCTCTGTTGAAAACATGTCGACAATGTTGCTAAGAAACTGGCTATTAAGGCTAGGCTATTCAGACCGGTACCTAGAAGCTATAAGATTGCGCAGTTTGACTCCACTCTATGTCATCGGAGCCGCATTCGGCTGTATAATCACAATTTGGGCACTTGACGTCCTAGCTCTTCGCTACTTGCTGCTGATTGAGTCATGCTGCAAGGCTTATACTGAACACTGGGATGATCAATGTGGACCTATGTTTTCTATTCCAAGGTGCTGAAGTATAATCGCTTAGCAGCACATTTGGCATCAAATAAAAAGAAATCATATTCTATCATACATTTTCCAAAAGGACGGAGATATTTGCTGGCAATGTGGAATGTAGGTCGTTATAGAAGTCGTGGGCTTTGTTAGGTTTCATATTTTAAAACCAAGAATCATTAGTATAGTCTATAATCATGCAAAATGTTTCACGAACAGTTATAGCTGTACTTGAGTTGAGAGACGAGCGGCCGCCAGATGTGAAATTGGTTGTTTTCATGAAATCCCGCCATAATTATACCATGCACAAAAGGGATCGAAAGTCAAAGGACATTTCTTCCCTATACCTGAAAAGCGAGAGATTAGGGGCACCTATGTGTGCTGCATTCTCGTTTGATGAACGGGTTTCAAGGTTGGAAAGGTCGACGACGAGGTTTGATAGGGGAATCCGATGTAAGATTGATTTTCCGGATGGACGGTAAGGCGTTAGCGACAAATTCTCCGTCCCGCAGAATCGATGGTGAGATACTGGTGTAAAGAAAGACATCCGAGATCTTGCAGTTGGACATTAGCCCCCAAAATTGTGTTGCAAAACGACTTAGGCCAAGAAAAAGAGAAATTTTCTCCAGACTGGGTGCGGTGATATTACGAATTAGGTGGCTGATCGAATATTCCTTTCCTTTAAAGGTGATCTTCGCCAGTAATGGTAGACAATGGGGATTTTGTGCGAGACCAGAATCTGTGTCGGCTTCTCCCGTTAAGTCGGAACAATCGTACGTCAGGTCAACCAACAAATGACAGAGTCGTACAACAGTTAGGCAGTATTCGATTGAGCATGCTACAGTAAGGTAAGTCAAATTTGTCCAATTTATGGAGATGTCTGGAGTTTCCAGTGTCCTGGAAACGGAAAAGGAGAAGTGGTCCAAATTAGGAGGGAAGTTGAATGGCCAATTTGTGAAAGATCATTTGGTTCGTCGATAGTGAGGAATATTAATTGCGGAAATTCGATGGTTTGTTCGCTGTTAATGACGGCCGCGATAAACCCATAGCATGCTTCTCCCACGGAGTGAACCTTTCTCCACTGACGGCAAGTTTGCAGGAGGATATTGAAGATCTCCGGCGGAGGTTTTCAATTCATTGAAGCTGCATCCCGGTACAATATGGTCTTCAAGTCTAGAGAGTGGCTACCCGATCTTCCAAGCCATTCGTGTAAATGCTGGATTTTCTGTTCTTGACCAGGGCCAACCTTTATTTTCTGACACAATCGCGGTGCAGACCAAATGATTTGTCTCCACGGTTTGCACGTTCTTCCAATAATGAATTGTGTCGTCAAACACAGAAGATCTATATATTAGAACAGATCACAAGATAACTCGAATAATTCCGCTACGATATTATGTGGAATGGCGAGGAATGAAGATGATTCATTCCATCGTGTGTTGAGTTCGCGGCCTTCCTCTCTAAGCTCCTCCTATGTGTGTTCCGCCGCATTGACTTTTGCTTCATGATCCAACATCTCTTTTTGAACAGTTTCCCGTCTCAAGTGCGCAGATGTCATGGTTGGTGTCCGATTCGGGAGTCACTGACTCAGTTTCGCTATTGACCATAATCGTCTTCCTCGATGGAATTTTAGGGCTAAATGAATGAAACAAACTGGAGCTCTGCGGATAGGTATCGTAAAAAATCACAATAATAATATATGCGAATAGATGGTTCAATAGTAGTCAAGTATGCGCTGGAGCATGTGGTTGTTGGTCATTCAACAAATTGAGAGTCAGACTCCTGTCTTGGGCGAGAAAATAGCATACACGTAAGCACAAGTCTGCTCAGGCCCCAGTCACTTTCAAGGGCTCAATGCCTCTTTGGGTTGCATCCGTCGTTTTATATGCTTCCTGTATGACAGAATCTTCACTGGACATATCTAAGAATCTAGAAAAGAAACAGTTTTCTTTCTTTTCAAGAATCAGCGCGTCAGAAAGAAAATTACTCGTCACGTGGACGTGTCAAGCGCCTGGTACGTCCGACAGCCGCCTATCTTGGATCTCCGCCTCGGAATGACCCTCAAGCAGCGGGCGAGGGTGTACTGCACCACCACCCTTAGTATGGTCCTAGAGCACCAAACAGGTTTGTCTGATGCTGGCCATCAGACTCAAAGCAAGCGTCCACTGTCACACCTCCCAACTGAAATCATCACAGAGATATTCCTCAACGTCTGCGACCGCACAATCCTTCCGAGGACTTCTCCTAATTCAAGTCGGAAGACATCGATAGTGTACCCCTTGTTTCTTGGCAAAATCTGTAAAGAATGGCGAAGGATTGCGTGGACGTGCCCTCTTCTCTGGAATGCTATCCACATACCGCTAAGCTTGCAAAAATATGAGCAACAGCTCATACTTCTGCAGGAATGGGTTGCGAGGTCGGCGGACTGTCCCCTGTCAATCTACCTGGAGATGCATGACGGGGAGGGACTCTGGAGAGGAACCGATTTCCTTCGAGGACTATTCTCGCTCCTGGTGGAACACTCTGACAGATGGGAGAACATAGACATATTTCTTCCAAAACCTTCGAAAGGGGTTCTGAGCGCTGCCTGTCTGCGAGTCCCACTGCTCCGTTCCGCATCAATACGTGCACTTAACAGCGTCGACGTCCCTCTCGAGTTTCTAGAGAGCTCCCCAAGCCTACGCTCTCTCGAGTTAAAAGAATTTCCCCGAAAGGGGTGGACTGCCAGAGCCTCACCCGACTAGTTGCAAGCTTCGTGTCGACAGCCGACCTCGTATACACGTTGCAAGCCGCGCCGAATCTGCAATATTGTGAGCTCGGCAATACGTACGGCACTCCCGACTCGCTTCCTATTCTGCACTTCTCCTTGCCTTTTCTCCGGTTTTTAAAGCTCCGGGATTGTCATTCATCTGCACTTCTGCCCCACTTTGGTATCGCGCATCAATTGGAGGACTTGGAGATATCAGAGTGGAACGATCATCTTGACCTAGATGCCATGTCAACGTTCCTAGGACGGACACAAAGCTCTCTGCAAAGCTTTACCATCGCGACGGGAGACAGCTTAAATCGCG
This sequence comes from Psilocybe azurescens, assembly GCA_023853785.1. Taxonomy (NCBI): domain Eukaryota; kingdom Fungi; phylum Basidiomycota; class Agaricomycetes; order Agaricales; family Agrocybaceae; genus Psilocybe; species Psilocybe azurescens. The sequence goes on along the minus strand of JAJIRX010000200.1, from coordinate 13,872 downwards.
ATGACCTACGCGATCTCCTGAAAGAGTTGGATACGGTAACGTCTCTGGAGATTCAGTACCTCTACGTCCGTGACGATACGCAGGTGTTTCGCTGCTTTCTCAAAATGTTCGATTCTGAAGAGTCTCAGGTCTCAAAGGACGAACCTCTGTCCGAGGATGCGAATGTGACTGGCCTAACTGTCGAGCCCACGAAGTCATCGACATTTCTACCTAGCCTTCGCGAGCTTCGCTATCAGCTACCCCTGAACACCGAGGAGACCGATCTCGAGAAGTTGGTCACCGTCGTCATAAAGAGATGGAACGACGGCATCCCCATGCGCGAATATAAGAGGGATCGTTCGCGTGAACGCTTCGCTAGGCTCGAGACTTTGCGATTCGACCCTTCCATATCCACATCTCAAATTTTGGATCCTCTTCGAAAGGAAATGGAAGAAGGGCTGAAGATAATATTCGACCTCCCCCTTGTGGATTCTGGAGACGAGGACTCATGAGCCTTTAAAATATGTCAATAGAAGATGATAAAATATGATATACACTCCAATCTATGATTGGTATATTCCTTCCGATATTCCCACTTCACATACTAGAAAAGACATTAGGTCATCCAATCGACTTGACGTTATAGTTAGGACATACCTCACTCGACCGTTCCCTGCTCTAGCTTCTTCCTCAAGACTCTCACACGATCTACCAGCGGATCTGCCTCCAAATAACACCCCTTCAACCACCTGTTCGGTTCTCCGTCCTTTATCTCCCCGATCCTTCCTTATCCTTAAACGCAGTGCGCGCATGCAAAACGCGTCGGTTATCAAACATCACCGCATCACCCTCCCGCAGCGTATACTCAAACGTATTCTTCGGATCGTTCAACAACTCCGCAAAACGAGCGAGCGCAGGGTAAAATTCCTTTGGTGTATTTAGGGAAGTGGCGCTTGGAATGGGGGTGAGTAGTTGATGTGGGATATCTCGCTCTCCGATTGCGACTTTTGAATGAGCTCGATCGTGAAATGTTCCCGATGCAAGTGATGTCCGTCGTTGACGTAGTGGAAAGAAACTGGTGTCTTCGTCAGGATATCGAAGTCTGCCGGATATCTTTCGCGGAGAACGCGAGCCGCGTGTAGAGCGTCGACGAATATCGATGTTCCGCCGATGACCTGATTTCTCAGGCAATGAAGGATCTGGTACCGCGGTGGATGTTGGAAATAGCTGCCCAAATCAAACATACATTAATTACGTTCACGTCCTTCGACCCACAAAAAGAGCACAGAAGACTCACAGAAGATCCATGTGCAACCCAAGATCTAGATTGGTATACGCAATATTCCGACTATTATTGCTCAGATTCACCACATCCCACATAGCACCATAAAACGTCGGTCGGATCTCTCCAAACCGTTCAGAAAGTCTACGAAGCTCGCATTGGGCATCCGACGTCTCTCGATTAGGCACCCCAGACAGAAACAACACCCCGTACTTCGCCAGCTGGGTGATAGCATCCACAAGACCCGCGTCTGTCTGGACCTTCTCATACGGAATAAACAGATCACGAACCGCCGATATCGAACTGTTCGTCCAGGAGTGCTCCGCTAAATGCTGATCATAGTGCCACGCATCTAGTTTCGAAGACGATGCGTGCCGCTGAAGGAACGTATGCTCGAAAGTCGACTTATGCCCGTCCGCCCAAGTGATGTCAATCCCTCTCGGAGTCACCTTCACACCCTCGGGATCCGCGACGGGAGCGATGTTCAACGGGACATCAGACGATCGATGGAGTTTCTGTTTGCTCGTAGGGTGTATACATTCTGAAGACTGGCACGAGTCGCGCAACCACACATAGGGAAACGAGGTATCTTTCAGAGCGTGTATCGTAAGCGCATCCGATGTCCTTGTCAGTGTTGTCCAGTTTCGCTTCTGAGATCGAGTGGTGAGTACTTTAAGACTTCTTGTAGCAGAGGTCTTCAAGCAAGAGGTGGAGATAGAACCAAGCATAGTGGGAGTCCTAGAAGGTGAAGACAAGAATCAAGAGACGCGCCGTTATGATTAGCGCCGATTCCAGATTTTATCCGGCTATTGTCGGCTTTAAAGCCGGTGTTTGGTTCAAGTGTTCTAGCCAATCCACAAATTATCTGACGAGTCACGACGCACGTCGGCGATTTTTTGCAACACCTCCACTCGGACGGACGCATACATGTTCCCCGAACCAGGATCCAATTAAACAGATATTTTCCGTAGGTTATCTAAACAAGTTCACTAAGTATCTGGAACACTAAGAGGCTATCAAACACAAAAGTCCATAATGGCTCTCTAATTTGCTGTATGTATGTATGTGTATATTTCGATTCTCGACCGCCGCTCTCGATTCTTCATCCATGAGGTAAAGGGGGATATTCCATCCATCCATCCGAAAAGGAGTGGGGATGTCCAAAAACGGGGTTAAGAAGGCGGCCGAATAGAGGATAGGGGAAGATTATTACGCGATGCTTTACTAGGTTTCCATGCATTTAGTTCGGTACATGAAGAAGCTGAGATTTTACTGGGTATGATGATATCGCTAGTAGGTCCTCGAGGCCGATTAGAGCACACTGGAGGGCCTTCCAATAGTAGTGACCTAATAGACATCAAACACGATTATCAATAAAAGGAAATGAACATAATCAAACGGAACAACATACCGTAAAGCCAATCTTCCTCAGCTTCTCGGCATCCACGAGTAATCGTCCATCAAACACGAAGGCAGGCTTGTTCATTCCAGCGTAGACGGCTTCCCAGTCAATGTTGTTGAACTCTTTCCACTCGGTGGCAATGACGACAGCCTCAGCGTTCTTGCATGCCTCGAGAGCAGATCCACAGATGTGAACTTGCTTTTGGACTGGAAATAACACGGGGATTCAGCAGTCCGATAGGTAGGTATCCAATACATTACTTACTGTTTTCCAGAGATGAAAGTGGGCTTGCTTCCTGGAGATCGAGCCAGATCTGATCTGCGGATACCTGAGGGTCGTACACGTTGACGAGAGCCTTCTCCGACTGGAAGTCTTTGATCAAAGTGATGGCAGCAGACTCTCGTGTGTCACCGGTATCGGCCTTGAATGCGAATCCAAGGACAGCAATGCGCTTTATATCATGAATGTGTAAGTCAATAAATGTGGTGCAATGAGACAGCAAACACGCGAACCTTGCCAGTGATAGTGTTGAATAGGGTGTCTACAACCCTCTTTGAGAATCGCCTCTTCTGGTACTCGTTCATCTCAACGACTTGGCGCCAGTAAGCAGCAACCTCGGGCAAGTGCAGACTCTCGCTCAAGTACACCAAGTTGAGGATATCCTTCTGGAAGCAAGATCCTCCGAAACCAACACTGGCCTTGAGAAATTTGGGCCCAATGCGCGAATCGTAACCAATGGCATGGGAAACTTCGTCAATGTTGGCGCCAGTGGCTTCGCAAATAGCTGAAAGAGCGTTAATGGAAGAGATTCGCTGGGCGAGCATGGCATTTGCGGCGAGTTTTGAAAGCTCGGATGACCAGAGGCCGACGGTGAGGATGCGTTCCTGACTAGAATGAATCGACTGTTATTCGCAACGAAGTCCATTATTATTCAATGCAGACATGAAACTCACGGAACCCAGTTGGAATACACCTGCTTCAGGCTTTCGCAAGCATCGATACCTTCAGGAGTCTGGAGGAGCCGATCAAGACGCGATCAGGGCTGAAAAGATCTGAAATGGCCGTTCCCTCAGCAAGGAATTCGGGGTTGGAGAGGATGTCGAATCGGCAGTTGGGCTTCGAATTAGCCTCGAGGATAGTGCGCATAGATTCGGCAGTACGACATGGCACTGTCGATTTCTCGACAACAATCTTGGAGGAAGTGGCAACAGTCGCGATGCGGCGCGTGGCAAGCTCAACGTAGCTTTATTTAGAAAGAAGAAAGATAAATGAATGATTTTTTTTCAGATCAATCAGCCCCTGGAAAATAAAAATCGTTGCAAGATTTACGTACTTGAGGTCAGCGGCGAAACCAGCACCCACACCGCTCTTCTTGGTCGGGGTGTTGACACTGACAAAGATTAAATCGGCCTCCTCAATGGCCTTGTCGACGTTGGTGGAGAAGAAGAGATTGCGGCCGCGGGCTTTTCGAACGACTTCCTCCAAGCCTGGCTCATAGATGGGCAGAGCGAAATCGGGGCTGTTCCAGGCGTCAACGCGAGCTTGGTTAAGATCGACAATGGTGACGGTGATATGTGGGCATTTGAGGGCAATAACTGCACAAGTGGGACCACCTGTTCATTAGGGCAAGGGGTAAATGTGAGTGATACGAGTTTCATGAGATTTCGAGCCTGCTGAACAAATCGCCCAGTCCAAAAGAGAGACAGCAGGCGTTAGAGTGGGAAAGGCTGCTCACCAACGTAGCCAGCACCGACTGAACAACGGATGACGGAGGGGTAGTAAAAAGTTGTAGTCAGCACATCGCGATTTGCGGTAATTCAGAGGATATAAACGCACTGCAGCAAATTTTGGTGACTTTGACGGGGGCCATTTCTAATATTCTAGAGGGTGTGGATGGGGAGAAGATGAGAGTAAGGAAGAGAAGACGCGTTGATAAATAAAAAGATTATGTATGCTCTAAAGAGTCGTTCCTCCTTATGTCACATTTTCGGAATCTAGGCCTTATTTAGTCCTGTTTCTCCGTCGGCTTGTCTATCTTCGGATGAACTCCCTACCGCAATCCCTATTCCTTGAACGTCTGTGAGCACCGGTAATCGCTGACCATGTCGTGCTCTCGCATTTGTAGGATCACCTTGATCAGAAATACACGACCTCCTCACCCTCTAACAAACCACCGCTCGCGACAGTCGCACGCGGCAGGACCGGTTTTGTCGGTGGCTCTTGGCAAGGGTTCCTTTGATGCTGGCCTAGAAGGGACGTGCTTATACGATGGTTCCCTTGATGTTGTTGTTGATTGTCTCAACATATACGGCTATCGCCTTGTTGTTTAGGTGAAACCGCTTCCATCTCTGACTGATATATCTTCTCATATGTTCCTCGGAATGTCATATCATATGATTCAAGCTCTATGACGTCCGACTTATCAAGAAAAAAAGTGATTGATCGAAATTTACTACATGCGACCGTAAAGGTCGTTTTATGGTCCTACATAAACGTTTTCCTTGTACGTAAAATACTCACTTGTAAGTTATAAACGTTCCATTTGCCTGACAAATTGTCTGCCAGTTGCGCATATTTAATCGCGTAATTGGGATTGCGCATCCTTTTATCCGACACGTTATGTGAGTGGCGCACAAATTGCTTACGATTTTCCACATCGCAGAAAGAACTACGTGTACAAGGCATGCTGGATAAGCCCCAGGCTTGAGCAACGAACATCACGGAGAACTGAGCTTTCCCTCGTTGTCGGACTCCCTTTCTAAGCCTCGCAATCCTCCCGCTCGCATTTGGGCACTCATACTAGCTCGTAGTACTTCGCCGCTAAACTTTCGCCATTACAACGGCTACCATTTACCTCAACCGCCATCCCCTCTAGGAACTCGCAGTTCAGAAGCCACAGTGACATGAGTACGACCACTTCAGCGCTGACAACATTGAACATCGTCAGCCAAATGACCAACATAGAAATCGTCATCTGGTATAGCAATCGCCTCCGTTCCAAAATATCCTCTCATTGAGTCGGGAAATCCTAGACTCCAAGGAGCTTTGAATTTGCACCAAATTCTACTATCATGCCTTCCCGTATCGCGTCTCCCAAGTACTCTGACGCCTCCCATCGATACGACTCTGGAAGTCTGACAGAAACGATTTTCGTGCATTTGGGTATATACTCCGCGCCATTGCGCGTTGTGGATGATGCATCCGAGTGCAGATACGACCCGAACATCCAACGGAGTCTGAGCACCATAAGGATCGGCGCAATGGACGGCCCTTCCTTGTCCATCCGCAGTTCAAAGTGCTGCAACTTCGGTGCGAGGACTCGGTTCTCGAGCAGCGAAAAATCGAGGGAAGAGGAGCAGTACAGAGGCTCTGGCGGCCACACCGGGTCCAGCAGGTCTGCAATGGTTTTGATTCGCTCCGTGTCCAGCGTCTCATATCCGCGGAAGGTCATGATAAGGCTGGTCACCGATCTTGAGCGTTGCAGAAGAACACCTAACCCGGCAATGATATTCGATGGTATGTTGAACCATTCCGACCCGAGTTCAAGGACCTGAAGGGAGCACGCTGCCGGGCTCACGCGCCTCCTGATAATGTTGAAAAGCTCTTGAGTCAGTGTCGTCGACGTAATCCTGAACTCCCGAAACGGCCGCAGAAACTTGATGCTCGAAAGTATGTCAGCGACGACTCTCCACGGGCAACTGCGTATGATAAATGTTTCCAAATGCATCATGTGGAAAGGCATGTTGGCGGGCACTGGATCCAAACCCACTGTCAATGTGTGATACCTGAAAGGAACTATCGTATGCAGGGAACACCAACGAAGGCTTGGAACGTTTCTTAATAGGTCGCGTAGCCCATGAACGGTCGTCGACGAGGCGCTCAGGTGGGTGAGGGAAAGGTATGGAGATGGTGGTGATGAGAACGAGACGTTTTTCAACGACAGCTCCTGGAGCCGCAGCGAACGGTGGATGAATTCGTGGATAAAAGCTCCCCGCCTTTGGTGTATGGACGCCCTACGGATCATGGAGCGAGACAGGCAAATACTATCTAGCAAATGAGAGTAATTGCCAGGAACGAATAGATCGACGGTATCCCACCGGTGAGACTCGCCCATTATCATGCGGTATAAAGGGAGGACTTGATCGAAAGAACGCTCTACATCCCGGTTATCGCACTCCATGACGCGGAATACAATAGTGAGAGGAAGCTGCATCGACCGACCTATATAATCGTCGAGTAGTTCTGCTTGGGATATGCATCGGCCAGGCAGAATCATAAGGTGAATATAGGTCCATAGCCGAGGCGATGACCATACGAGCTCTCTCCAAGTCCTGCATATTTTCCCGAGGAAAAATGGGCTCGGATTATGGATATTAGACCTGGATTCTGTCCATGCGAGCTCTCTTCCAGGCCGGATATCACTCGTGGCTGAATCTAAAGACCCCGAGGTGGCTCACAGACGCAACTGAAGATCTCGATGAGTAGTTCGCGGGGAATGTTGACATGGTTTGGGATGGAGGTGGGTTGCCTTTCGACGCGTACATCCTGTGTTCGTGCTTTAAATGGGAAATCAATAACAGAACTAATACAGACTGTCAATGCAGGTGAGATGCGATAACAGATATTCACCTTCGGAGACAAGGTGCAGACTTTCAAGAAACTGCAGAAAGCAGATCAACCGCGAATCCAGAGGTAAGAAAGGGTGAGTAGAGTGTATGAACGGGTGTTTGAATCTTTAATGTATAGCATCCCTCTTAGGACCTGCCATTCGTGAGAGATAAAAGACATCGTCCCTAAGGGCTCTATGTATATGTACGTGAGTCGTCAAGGGCAGACTAATAACTATAGCTCATTATAGCTCGTAGGGGTGGCGTACATTCTGATAATCATCGCCGACTCTATGGCTACGAAACGTGTAGCATGTCAACCCCCAAGGCTATTAAACCTCATTCTCCGGGCATCTCATGAATAAATTCTACCTCCATTCTTTTTTGGATCAGTTTATTATCGTGCAACAAGCAATCGAAGTGTTGAGACGCACGGGTGAATGGGTACATTTTTCCACGCTACTACATCCACTAAGACTCGAATCGTCGAGGGCGGCGGATTTGTATATCTATGGGTCCAGTTAGAGGTATAGGAGAGAGGTAATGTAAGTGCTTGTTATGAACTGTGGAGGTGATCTGGGCACCGATTAGTGGTGTACCTCCATTCCTTCATGTATTGGTTCGCCTATCCGTCCGGCACGTTTCAGGAGTCACGCGAATACGCGAATTTGAACGCAGCAACTTGTGAGCTTGCGTAGGCAAGGGACGACGAATCGGATTCCGCAAACGACTCAAACATCTGCCAATGTCTGAGCATCGTCAGGATCTCATAGATAGACCGCCCATTTTCGTCCATCCGCAGTTCAAAGTATTGTAGGTGAGTACAGGAACTTATCCATTGGATCCAAAAATCTCCTATCGCTTTTGTGAACTTCGAGTCAACGTCAATAACATCGAAGTGAATGATAAGCCCGGTTAGCGTCGGCACTTGTTTGAAAGTTGCACGCAGGCCGAACTCAATGTATTCCAACTTCAAGGCTTCTGCTTCGAGCTCCAGAAGCTGAAGAGGACATGCAGAACGACTGATGAGACCTGCTATGAAACCCAGAGGTAGGCTTTCCTGTCTCATGTAACGGAGTTCGCGAAGGAGTGGAACGGTCGCGATGCGTGGGAATGCCACCTGCGCCATGTATAGGGATGCGAGTGGATAAATTGGAGCTGGCAAGAGTACTTAATCAATCGTCCAAATGACACCAACGAAGATTCGGAGCATGTTTAAGTAGGTCCCATAGCCAAGGGGTCGTTGAAGACTAGGAGAGGAGTTCGAAATAGCAACGGCGATAGTTTTCTTGGAGATGTGAATGTTAAATAAATTCCGTACATTGTCCTGATATATGCAGCGCTATAATTGCCCGACGGAGCACGGGCAGATGTAAACAAGCAACGTTCAGATGGCGGAAACAACGGTGAGGAATGAACATGTCGATAGTATGTCATCGAAAACACTCGCGTGCCAGAGCTGCGTACAATGGAAGGAAAGACATATCATTATGAGATCTATTATTTCCCATTTGCAGCGTGATGGTAAAAGGAGATTGTTTTGAACGACGCAGATATTCTTCGAGTAGTTGTGATCCCATAATTTCGGTGACGACCGAGTAATTTCCTCCCTGCGTGCTTTGCCGAGCAAGAGTGCGGTTGAATGATGAGCGTCCAACTCGGCTTCGTGCTGCACACTGTCTCCCCCTTCGTAGATAAGAAATCCAGTTTGTGTCCAGAGATCTAATGGGCTTCTCAGGCATAATGGAAAATCTCGTGTAGCAATTCAGGGGGTAATCGGTGCATTAGATCGTGTTTGCTAGAAGCATGAGCGAGCATTGTGCGTGAGGGCCTTCACTGATTGTTCATTCAAAGACGAATTATGAGCGGCGATACAAGGTAGAGTTAGGAAACCTGGAATCGCCTGAACAGTGAGAAGAAGTTTCACATGACCAGTGCTCGTAGGTGGAGCTCAAAAATTGATCCACATTTAAATCTCGATCGGTCTTATTAATTATTCCTGGCTCAGCAGGTCAGGGTGATTACCTGCCGAAGGCAGGGTATTTTGCATGTATGAAATTCGTAAGTTGCAATCTAGTACATAAATGCAAACAACAACCATATAGACTCAGAGATAATTTTTTCCAGGACTCCCTGTTGGCAATTTGTAATAAATACCAATACCACATGCCGTAGTACAATTCCTTCGGCATGTAATAGCGGACTTCGTCCGCTCTTTCGAGTACGATCTCGCTACTGAAATAACCGTTAGCCGTCCGTTGTATGCATTCCGTATGCTGAAGGGCTCATCCATTAACGTTGTGGACAAAAACAAGGTTTCGGGCATTGCCCACTAATACAGCAAAATTTAACAACTCTAGCAGCAACTCGTTTCGATCGAGTGACCTCGGGGTTATGGGCCCCGCGCGCTACCACTGCGCCATGCTGCTATGTTTATTCCTAGCAAATTTACATTATCATTGTAACTAAAAGGTGAAAAAGGTTAACAAATGACAATGTAATAAAATAACTACTTGCAAAAGTATTACCTTGCTTGTAAATACATAAAAGTGTCTCTAGGTGTCTCTGCACCCCCATCGTTCAGGGTCTTTGTAGCACCGGCAAACGCCGATAAATCGTGCACGTGAAATCAACATCAACAATCAACAAAGTTCAGAGCATATATAGGCTCTTTGGTAACTCGGTATAGATTCATAGAAATTAGTAATCAAGCGAGCAAAATTTCTGTCGATACAGTTGACGCTTCCCTAGTCCCCTGATACTGCAAGTGATGAACAATGATGGATGATGGTGCACTGCTTATCAATTGTCTTCATTATCACCTAGGTGTCTAAATGATGTCCTCTGTTGTAAAGTCGGATTCGATGCGCCAGTAGCTGATGAACTGGAGATATCCACCGGCTCAATAATAACCAACTCGTTATCAGACTCTCTTTGGATAGGAGCGACAGATTCCATAGATCTTGATGTTGAGGCCAAGTTTTCAGCCGATTCGTTCTGGGATTGAGGAGGAGCTCTCGATGACAGTGCAGCTTCTCGTGCTGTGGCGTCGTGCATCAAGACAGCAGCGGTTTTCAGTGAAGCGTAGGAAGCGCGAATAACGGTCGTCGTCGTCTCCAATGCAGTATGGAATAAAGGCATGACGTATCGGGTCCATTGAATTAGATTCCTTAGAGATGCCTCTGCGACCTTCTGCCAATCCACTTCGTCCACAGATGACGGTGACCCTCCTCCGAAGTTCAATGAAGTAGGAATTCCTTTGATCTATTGGAGCCACTGGATTAAAGAGTTTCCTGATTGAGATAAAAAGCGGTCGTCTTACAATGACTTGGGCAATGGAATTTCCGCAAATAAGAAGTCCCGTTCCGACGGCAGCCAGAGGAATTGCAGTTATTATGACAAGTGTCAATTTGAGAAGTACTGCGGCCATTGGTTAGTTATTTGAATGAATCAAAGATGCATGTTGGCTTACACGCTTTGAAACCTCCGATGACGACGAAGACTATGCCGAAAGCCATTGTAATCACAGTCCATATAACAAGCGTGAGGATTGAGAAAACGCTTCCAAAAAGAAATTAGTCAACATATCAAATGTTTTGCATGGACGAGTAGGTTGCTCACAGGAATGCGACTGTGAAGAGAAAGGCCAATAACGCAGGAGTGCCAACGACGGCCTTTTAAAAATGCAAGTTAGACGAATATATTAAGCGCCGTGTTTTGTTACATCCAACTTACCGCGACCCTGGGATTGGTTTGAGAAGTTTCAATGAATGACTTAATGGAGGGTTTAACGACATCGTCGAGCATCCTATAAGTGATCAAGATGAGATAAATACTTTAGATGAGAATGCAATCAATGCCGGCTCACTTCCTCGCAAAATTTATAGCAGTGGCGAGTCCACTCCGTATCACAACATTGGCACTATCATTGGAGAGCGTAGCCACGGGTGTTGAAAGCGCAGTGGCAGTGGAATCGACGGCAATAGGGGACTCCGTAGATGAAGACATTGATACTAAAAGACTGGAAATGAGATGTTTGTACATATCACATTTCGACCGTCCAAGGTTTATACTCGAGTACAATAATCGAACGTGGCGTGCCGAGTGTTGATTATGAACACGTCAACATTCAGTGCGCAGCCTTAAACAGTAGCGCAGCACTTATTTCTGAAAATCCGATTACGGAACTTTCAATTGATTCGAAATTGACCAGCTATAGCAGGTGAGCTACACATTTATGCGCAGCGGGATTCTCTTCACCAAAACCAAGAAACATCAGAAATAGGGGCTGGCGCAGCTCACTACTCAGCATATCCATTCAAAGGTAGCAAAATAGTAAACTCTTTTTGATCCATACCTTTGGCGATGAGTGAGATGCACATAGGTAGGTCCGGAATAAATAGTCCCGCATAACATGATAACGAGAAAGTATCATAACTTATAGGGGGGACAAATTACGATACTGGAATTAAACATGATCATAAACCCTCGGCGGCCTCGGCCGGGGAGAGAGCTTGGACAGGATGTCTAACGTCTAATGACTATATTTTGAAGGACTAGATGATGGCAAAAGATTCCAGAATTTGGGTCGGATCTTTGTCGCACCATGACAGGCTAGGCGTACTCACACCCAGGTACTAAGGGTAGGCCCATAGACCACGGGGTTGAGAACATTGATGCATTCCATTGACAAGAGAGGCAAATGATGATCAAATAGTCGCATTTAAATTGTGCTGTTAGTCGAGGTTAGTCGTCAACGCCATTATGGTCCCCGAGGTACAATATCAACCAAAGGTTTTATCCATGCTGGAGCTGCCCAAGGACAACAGCGCAACAGGGATTATGATGTATACGACGTTCTATGCACTCTCTATCGGGTTTCTGATTAGATGGTAAGATGAATAGAGAAAGCAACTTACCTCTAATTCTCATCCTACTGCTATCGTGAATCATGAGGCCTAGGTAAGCGGCTTACCACGGTTGGATTCTCAGTTTCGTTCCATAAAAGAAACCATCAACGCTGTTTAAAAGGTACTGCGGTCCACTGAAATCACAATGGTCATTGTGTGTGTGATTAACTTGAAAGTTTGTTGATGCGGTCCAAGATTAGGCAGTCGTGCGTGCGTACAGGACATAAATATTTACTAACTCTATAACATGACAGCTGTGAGTAAAACACAAGACAGTAGTATGACAAGAAGACACAAAACGCTACAAGGAAATCAATCGTGTAGTTGTCCGTCCGACCGGCCCACCAATTCACTAAAATTCCACAAGGTTGAAGGGATGCTGGTAGAAAAAACGCATAACAGTTCCTGAGTAAGTACTGCAAGGGTTCTTGCTGGACTTGGTGCCTCCGATTACCACACACTAGTTGTTCATTGTTTTCCCTTTGTAAGTTATTCGAAACCTACTTTATTCCATGGATCGAGCCAATGTTGTTGGTGATGGTCTGTTACTCTGAAAGCAAACGCTTTCAACAAAGGCCAGTCGATTGAATCCTCGTTAAAAAGAAGGCCCATTGAACTGGTGAGTCTTGGAAGAGTACTCTCTCTGAGCACAGAACAAGAGCAAGGTGCTGACAAGTACGATCTCATACAAATTGATTGAGCATCTCTTTGAATATGCCAGGCGTAGGATGTTTGCGGAAGAATACATAGCAATATGTGTTGTGAGATCATCAAAGAAGGACTCAGCGGCAGAATGGACACCTTCTGGCAGTTTGTTGATGTTTCTTCCTTATGTAATCGCTCTTTTGCTTGTCTCCGGTGCGAGTGTTCAAGTCGGCGCATCTTTCCGCGTTGAAGATCCAATAGAAAACATTCCCGCAAAGAACAAGTTCTCCCCCAGGCTTTCAATAGCTTTCAAACAGTTATGCGCGATGCTGACGATAAGTATAAGTCCCGAGCTATATCAGAACCGCTCTGAGATCTCACACGAAGTAGGGCCCAAATCTGGGGCAAACTGTATCCAAGGGATCGGGGCTCGGCGTGTGTACTGGCAGCTGCCATATGCTGTGGGCTACCTTTAGACTCCTTACCTTTCCCCACCCTCCCACAGACGGCAAAATTCATAGCTGTACATCAAAAAAGGTTCCAATGTTGGATCCTTTTCTGACATTCTCCGTTGGACTGACAACAATCGTGGATTACCCCGCCAACAGCCAACATGCCAGAATATGTCTTGATATGACTACTAAATGGCGTTTGAAGGGGGTTAAAGGAAAAGTCCATAAATCTTGGCTGACAGAGGACCCGTCCTTTATCTCTGAAAGCTGAGGAACCTGGATAGGTACGCTACCCTTGAAAATCTAGGGGCTATTGTCTAATTAATTGCCTCGTATCCGAAGTTCACGCTATTTGACCCCTATTACTAGGATGGCAAACCTTTCGAAGAGAAACCACCCGTCGACTCGAAGCTGTACGCAGCTGAGTCGTTATCGAGCAGCAAATCTGAACAGGAGAAAGCCCATTTAGAACCTGTAGATGGAGCCGCGAGTGAGAAGAGCAGTTCTGAAAATGGACTTGACGCTCCTCCCCGTCATGACTTTGATCTATCTCTTATCTTTCCTGGTATGTTTAACTCTGCTCCTAAGTGTCTAT
>JAJIRX010000199.1:0-37957 GCA_023853785.1 Psilocybe azurescens | reverse complement strand
GATCCATTATCTGTTCGAACTTGTCCTATGGCTCAGTAGCGACATATAATCTCTTCCCAGAAAAAGTTAGCCATCTCTTAGACTTGATGGTCTTGAGAGCGCGTCCTTCCGGTGCACGTGATAGATCGTCTCGTGCTATAACCATGTATCGGAATTTACCAGATCTAGGCATGAAGAGAACATCGGCGTTGATGATGAGTGAAGATGGGATGTGTGGCTGAATGGAAATGGGGACTTCAGACTTCTTGGTGGATCGAACTTGACATTGGTGGCAGGTAGCGAGGTGATGTTTAATATCCTGGAACATGAAAGGCCAATAAGCGAAGGCGTATAACTCCAAAGACTCATATAGACCACGTGACCTAGTTCTTCATGTGCTTGAGTTAATACTAGAAGGCGTTTGTTGGCATCAAGGATGACACATAGTGGAGGAGCGTCAAATGTCATTATACATGAGGTTGTCTTTGAGATAAAATTGAGAGGCACGTGCGAGGAATCGTCGTTGAGCTTGAATGTTGTTGAAATAGGCATAATTTGGTCTTGAAGAAATTGATAAATTTTGTGAAGGCTTTCGTCTTGATGATTCGCGGTCAAATAAATGAAGGAAGTGAGGAAGGATGATAAGAAGAAGTGAAGTGGGACGTCTAAAGAAAACAGGAAAAAGGGCATAGGTGGTTAAAGAGCAATATCGTCAAGCCAATCATCTTCTTCTTGTGGCTCATTGAGTTCGTCTTCAGTGGCTCTCGTCAGGAAAGACCATCAGGTCCACGATGACTTCCTGCTGACATGAATAGAGTGAAGTCGAAGAGTAGAATGCCTTGGATCCAGCGGTTCATAGAAGCGTTAGGTTGAAGATCAGGTTAATTAAGCATGCCTTTGATGTATTTGGCGTCTACTTCAACGTGAAGATTCTTGACTCCAATAAGATGCAAACGGTAGTGACGTAGAGCACGGAAAAGACCATAGAGCTCCAACTTGGGTTGACTATAACGAGCTTCTCGGGATTCATGGGTATGGAACCATAGCGAGCAGGATGACGGCGACGTCCAGAAGGGGCAATTTGAGACAAAATAAATCCAACGGCAATTTGAGAAGTGTCGACAGAAAGGATAACTGGGAGTTCAGAAGTATAATCAATGGAAGCGGAGGATAGGGGATCAATAACAATTTCTTTGAGTGTTAGGAAGCAAGTTCTGGATATCAGTCCAAATAAAGGTTGATCCTTGCGATAGAGTTCGGTGAGAGGTCGGATGAGTGTGGAATAATTCTTGATCCGCGGACTGTTCCGAAAGTCCTAGAAAGCACGGACATCACGAATATTCTTGGGTCTAGGCCAATTGATGATCTTCTCGACTTTGGAATCGTCAGGCAGGCGACCTTCTGGTGTACATTTTTGTCCAAGAATAAGTACTTCAGGCTGAGCGAGCTGAGTTTTAGACCCAGAAGCGTGGCTCAGCACATCCCATACGATATGATTCGGTGAACGTCCTGAGCATGTTCCCAGACAAAGCGTCGGATCCCTGGATTTTCTGGAATGGTTTCTGGATTTCCTGAGGCGTCCAGGTACTGCGTAGAGGGGCCTTTGATAGGTATCATCATGATGAGGCGTTGGCAACATGAGGAATTTCATCGTAGAATGAAGGTGGTACAGGCTTGAAATTCAGCACTGCATTGTGTATATCCCATAGGCATGGAGGTGAGTCGTAATGGACCAATAGGTGACTGGAAGGTGGTAAGATCACGACTGTCTGGATGAATTTATGCGTCATCCCCAATATAAGTCAAAGACTGTGTAGATGGAATGACCAGCGAAAGGAACAAGCAAGTCATCAAGAACAGAAGGTACATCGATAAGAAATGGAGTTGAGGAGTTGAAGGTCATGGACAAGACGGATAGCACAGTCGCTTTCTTCTTGACCCAGAAAATAGGTGATCGATAAGGAGCTTGACTTGGTTCGTACACACCGCTGCAACTTTTTCACGTAAGAGCTTTGTGACGTCTTCTTGAAGGCCTGGAGGAATAGGAATATTTACAACCCATGGTTCATGATCTTGACAGGTAGAATATAAGGGGAAAAATAGTCTTCAGAAAATGTGCCACGTTCTGATTAAGTGCTAAGGAAGCGTCATTGAGCTGAAGGATGTGGAGAAGTTTTTTTCTTCGGGCCATAGGAATTGGTTGGTGTTGATTTTCATGGATTGAATACGTTCAGGTGTTAATTTTGCGGTATAGGTGAAGTCTGAAGGACGGGTAGGCAGTAAAGGAAGTGATAGGAGGGGTCACTGAATTGTCGAATAACTTTGGCATACGCTGGAGTGATTTGTTGATAGGTTTAACTTTGATCCACTCGTTTGTATGGTAGGAAATGGATGATGGGATTTCAGGATAAAGGTAGATATGGAAGTGAAGGAATATATGTATGGATAAGGATGATTTGAATAATGGTCATTTCGATTGTCTTTGGCTGTGATTTGCTGTGTGGCTGTTGTTCGGAGGATCCACCCATTCTTTGAAAGTAAGCTGAGAATTCAGGTATCGAGGTTGATGATAGACACAGATAGATTTCGTCTTTCCGCATTAGTGGGAAAGGTGACACTCTGGACATATCGAGCCGAGATGATGTTATGGATTCCGTTTCCAGTAATACCATCAACGAACTCTTTGACCGCAAACAAACAGAGGATATGTGCGAGGAAGCTGTTGAGGAGGAGGTCCTGCGTGTGACCAATGTAATTCTGATCTGATAGCAAAAGTGGGTTGAGGCGAGAGGATAGCAATTTTCTCCCATGGAGTTGAGCGATTGATGGACTTGAACTGCAGAGGGAAGAAACGGAAGAGGAAAAAGATAAGGCGGATGGAGAAGGAAAAAGAAGTTGAAAGTGTAAAACAAAGACATGAAAGAAACTGGACAATGGAAGCGATGAGATAAATGCGAAGAGTAGGGAGTCAGAATGAAAATGGAACAGATAAAATAAAAAAGTTGATGAATAAATAACGTTAGTTTAGCGGCGTTTGGTCGATGAAACCAACTATATATACAAAGGAACGTTAAGAAAAAAACATGGAGAATAAATAAACATTATTTAATGACATTTCGGTCGAGAGAATAATGTACATAAGTGTCCGTGATGTAAACCAAAAGAACGATATGGAAAAACAATTAACTAACCCATGCAGTCAATACACACCCATTCCATGGTAAGAGTCTTCCTCTGAGTTGTCTGGATCTGCCGGAGAATCCACATTGCTAGTGTCGAGAATAAGCTCTTCTGTGTGAGACTTGGAGATTCCATATCACTATCTTCGTCCTGAGGATGAAAGCGATTCTCCGATCGTGTCAAAACAACTGTCGCGAGAAATCTTCTTCAACGGCCCAGATTAAGAAGAAGGACACGAACAACCTCCATAACGTCCAAGATGTTGACGTCATCCGTAGAGGAAGTGTGTGCCACAGACAAAAGACAACATTCCCGATCTGTCGATCCGCATCGTTGAGGGGTCTGGTGGGAAGTCGGACAGTCGGACTTGGAGTGCGTAAGAGCGAAATTCCTCTGTGATAGCAGGCGAATTGATTGACTGACGCACACCCAACTCTTCTATCTGCTGGTCGTTTTCGGAAGCGTCCAGACTAATTGCGTCGGCGGAATCGGCGGTGGTCGTCGTTTGAGTTGTGACGGAAATCAAATAGGAGGGAGAGGCAGAGGCTGCAGGCGTTGAGAATCTTTGACCCATTGGCTCCTCAGTGGTAGTGACGATGAGGGGATGTTGGGTCTGCAGGTGCATGAATGATTTCAGGGGAGCAGGACTGGCGTTATATGAGGCAGGAGAGTTGTCCGTGTTACCATAAATAAAATGCACAAAAGCCGTCCCTTGTTCGAATGTATAAGTTTCATTGATGCAGGCTCGTCGAGTGGTGTCCCTGAGAGTCCAGTCTTCAAAGCGGCGACCGTGTCAAGTCCTGTGGCGGTAATGTGAGCATTAGGGAATAGAATGTCGTTTGGTGATTAATATATCCATTTGGGGATTGTAAGGGAGGAGGCTCATCCAATTCTTCTTCGTCTTCTTGTTGTTCGCTCGGCTCCGAGTTGTAATCTTCGGCTGAGTATTCAGTATCATCATGTGTGCGGACATACGTGGGTTCTGGCCAGGGCGATCTCCATCCACGATCAGCTTCTGTGAGTCCTGGCCAATCATGTTCAATTGGGGTGCGCGTCCAGGGATTGACGTCATTTCCTTCTTGGGTGGTTTCATTGTTCTGCGAAGCATCATGGGATTCCCCTGAATCTGGCGGGGATAGCGTTTCATGAATCATGTGAAGGTACCGCAAGTGAGTCATGCGAGTCATAGAAGTCGGTGGCGTTGTCTGAGTCAGAGGTCATGGGAACGTCAGGGGATGAGTCGTGGGATGAGTCATGGACAGGATTAGGGTGTGTGAGAAGAATAGATGGTTGGGCAGACTGGGGGTCTCTTCCGGATATTGTAAATTGTCGAGTTCTTCGCCGTCTTCCAAATTGAGGTCTTCGGCAATTTCCCCTTCTTCCAGATCAGGGTGCTCATTAAAAACGTCAATGCCATAAGTGGCAAGAAACGAGGTGGAAGGGGTTTCTTCTGTGATGAACGCCATAGAGTTTGGATGAGAGTCAGGGAGGGCAAGGAATTTGCGAACATGAGTTTCATCTCCAGGGTCATAAAAGGATAAGAATGTCCCTTCAGGTCGCTCCAAAACATCAACAAAGTTGTCACGGGTCCAGGGTCGTCCAACCAGAACATCGAATTTAACCCTATCAGATACAAAACAATTAGCCCAAGTTTGGACACTTCCTACATTCAATGGGATCTGTTCAACGAAGCCAAGCATCCTAGATTGGCCACCATGAATGTCGTACATTGTGATCGCTCTTCTTATTGTCCATAGGGAGATTCGCGACTTCTTTCCACACACGTTCGCTGATAATATTCTGCGTAGCACCTGAATCAAGGAGGCCTTCCAGAAGCTTGCCATTGCAGGTCATGTTGATCCGAATAAGAGGTGCATGTGCCCGGAGAAGGTGTCCAAAATAAACAGCGTCAGGCGGTAATTCAGGTTCGATATTCGTAAAGGCCGTATAGATATTGATATTGGGATCGTAGAAGCAAATTTGAGCGGAATTCTTCCACGGAAATAGTTTTTGCCTTGATTAGGGACCCAATACAGTTCTTGACATCTTTGGAGACACCCATGAGTTCACCGAGCGTGACATCTGCAGACCGATTAAGGCAACGCTGAGCTATGGCCATAGGATCAACTCCACGTGAAACTTCGGCAATCCGCTTTTGGGCAGGAACACGTGGCTTAGCAGGTGATTTATCCTTGTTGGGTTTAATGGTGGCGTCTTCCATGATTTGATCATCGTCAGAAGGGTCAAAGGAAACGTGGGGTCTAGAAGTCTGGGGTAACGCCGGAACAATAGGATTATTGACAGGTGGTGCAATAGGTTGTTTGACAGATGGAGTTTCTTTGACAGTGACAGGCTGATTGACAGTTTGATTGACAGGAGGGGCAACAGGAGGGTTAATGAGGACAGGAGTGGACGAGTTAGGAATTTCCGGCTTCTCAGGTGCAGTGGGGCGTTTCAAAATGGAAATGGACGGAACCGTGTTTTCCTTTTCCTTCATCTTCCCTTTGGCCTCAAGGCGTTTGGCTTTGATGTAGGCTGGCTCGGGAACGATGACACCATCAAAAACTTGCTTCCTGGCTGTGCGAATTTTCCTTTCTGGGACAATGCGGTTACTCGGACCTGCAAGAATATAATCAGAGTCGCCAAGATAGGAACCAATATCATCCTCATCGTCTTCCTCGAATATGTTTGCATTGTACTTCTCTTCCACGTAGTAGGGATCACAAATGGCAAGGTTAGAAGTGGCTATAGGTGCTGGAGCAGGGCGCTGACGTTGTACTGCCTGAATTATAGATTCTCCCATAACACGAAAGATACGTGATCCGTCTGCAAAGACTATGCGGTTGCTGCTGTCCCAGTGATGACCTTCTTGCTAGCGAGATCTGCGAGTCCTGGACAAGTGTTCATGCCATGGCCTTGCTGATTACATCCGTAACAAGTCATATCAGCAAGAGAGGTACGTGCGCGCTGCATATATTGGGTTTGCTGAGGTGGAGGAGGTGCAAAACTAGAGGGTTGCTTAGGTTGTTGTGGTACAGTTGCGTTCATGATAGCAGGTGCGACGAGCATTCCGGCCAGAGAAGGTTCCAGTTTTACAGCTCGAAAATAATAGACAGCGTAGTTGGGTTCGGAAATGGTGAGCTTGGTCATCTCTTTGATAAGATTCTCCACTTCGTCAGCCTGATGCGCTTTGATCTCTTCCTTTTCCAGGTCCTTGAATATTCTGCGAGTCTCTTCCGGTGGCCTAACAGCACGATCATCTGATACATTGTGGGCTCCATTGCTGGGAATAATGGCTTGGATGTAGCGCTTGATTTCATCGAGCAAAGAGGAGTTCTCTTCCTTGATGTCGTTAGATGGAAGGAGTGATGCATAGGGTTGGGCAGAAGGATTATCGAAGACTCCCATGTCAAAGCGATCGCGTTTGTAGATGAGTTCTGTAGCTTTAATAACATCGGCCATTAGGAATGGTACTGAAGGATCTGCATCTCTGTTAAGAATAAGAAGCTTGGCCTCCAGCTGTGGGCGCAAATTCGGACTGATTCCAAGCCAGAAATATTGATTGTATTCGTCCCCAGAGATCTTGTTGTTATTGCGAAGCCAACCAGCAATCCGAGTGTATTGTCTTTGATATTCCCTGAACTCATCAAGAGATCGGAGGGGCTGCTGAGAGTGTTGAAAGGTATAAGCTCGTAAAGCACTGAGGGTGAATTTCTGGGTGTTGCGATCATGATCAAAGATAGCTAGCATCTGGGCTTTGAGTCCATTCCATTCCTTGGTGTGGTAGTCGCTAAGGCCTTCGACAATTTCGCGGCTTTGACGATTGCAGCAAAGATACATGTAGCGGACCTTCTCATCGTCTGTGGTGACACTGTACTGAAGGAATAGACGGTCACATTGGTCTAAGAAATTCTTGACCTCTGTGTAAGATCCAGAGAACTTTGGAGCACCGGTTGCGGTAGGGACAGGCATATCGACAGGAATGCGCTGAATAATTGTTGTACCCATGGTGGGAAGAGGAGCAGGAGTTAAAACAGGAGCAGGAGTCGCAGAATCAGATGGATTGGTCATAGTAGAAAAATAACGGAACCAAGAGCAAGATACAGTCGCCTAGAAAGAGCCTAAAGGGAGCCTAGAAAGAACCTAGAAAAAACCTAAAACAAAAGCTAAAAAATGGAAATGGAACGGTGGAGAGTGCTAGAGGGATGTGGGGAAGGAGTACAGGTGATAGAATTCGATTTGAAGGCTGGCAAGTTGATAAAGTGTTGGATATGAACCTAGAGAAACCCTCCCTCGCGGTGGGCTCCAGATGAACTACGTAGTGTGTGATTTGATATATAAATCGAAAACCAAAACACAAACCAGAGAGGAATGGTCTAGACTAGATAAGACGACTCTCTCCCTGTTGAGTTAAAGTGAGGGCTGGCTTTGCCACTAGGTTGTGAAGATGTATGTGGTCTGAGGAGGGCAGGGACGTATGAAGAAGGAGGAATGGATGAGGGAATATAAAATGCCCTTGAGTATTTACTGAGAGGAAGCAACCCGACTTGATTAGGGTAGAACGGTGTGAGCGAAGAGTGATGACTGTGGAGGGGTCAAATGACTAGATAATTTGCAGGGATTGATACGGGGGCAGGAGTGAGAATGTAGTCTTGATCCTAGTGCGCTTTAATCGAGTCTACAGCGTCTGCAAAGCTAGAAGTAAAGCCTGCTGATAGAGTAATGACTTGAGCGGCCTGGAGTGATATATGATGAAGGATTGTGCGATGTTCTTGAACCAAAAATCAAACAGAGCGGTGGAGTGAATGAGGGATGACTAGGGCGATGGATGAAGATGACAACAAGACCAAGATTGCAGAATAAAAATATTCTGGAGCAATAGAAGCGATGGGGAGTTGAGGATCTTGAGGTAGAGGAAGAATGAAGGGTCTGGAGGATGATAGGATCAAAATGAACTGGATAAATTGCTCTGGGATGTGAGAGCGTGGGTGGTTGGATAGGCTAGTCTAGCCTCTGATGAACGTCTTGAATAACTGGAGTGATTGTTGAATTTCGTGCTGAATAGTGATAGAGATTGATTGAATGCGTGCTTGGAGTGCTGGACTGAGTACTTGATAACTTGAAATCTTTGCTGTGAAGAAAGTTGGGGCTTGTAACTTCCTTGCATTCCAAGCGATACTAATACATGGTTTATATACCAGAGAACATAGAAAAATATTTAAAAGAGATCAAGCGTCCAAACTATACTAATCATTCTGTAGAACGACACCCAGTAGTCCCATCTGTCAACTACATACAATAGATTGAAGGCTGATGGAGTTTAGGAGTGAAAAATAGAAGGATGAGTAAGTAAGTAACATAGGATGAGTAAGAAGTATAAGCAGGATTATGAAAAGCGAAGTGAGATGAGTAAGAAAGAAGCGAAGCTGAGTAAGTACAATAAGCAAGAATGACAAAAGGAAGGAAGGATCAATCATATGAAAGTGTCAGACAATAGAAAAGGAGCCAAAATAGCGAACAAGTACCATGCCAATGAATAGAACCAGTCTATTCATGGCACAGCTCAGTCATCCATTACCAAGACTGCTGAGTGAGACAAAGATTTGCTGCATATGTGGAATCCAGTTAAGGACCAAATAGTTGTAGATGATCAAATGCTGATGACGATGGTGATATATGATGCTGTGCAGTGCTGTGCGTACTAGGATAGATAGGAATGATGTCCAAGAATAATCTGCGCATAGCCTTGAGGTTCAAAATAGATAGACGATTGAATCATTGATAGGGAATGTAACTGATCAAAGGGTTGAAGTGGAGATTGAAAGTTGGAATGGAGCTTGAAGTGGACTGTGAATGGGCTTTGACGTTGAATATTGAGGGATGTGCTTCAGATAAAAATGCGAAATAATAACCCTGGCTTCTGCATGCAATGGGGAGTCGAGACAGATGCTCTAAGCTTATAGATAAATCTCATATCCAATCAAAATTGGTGTATGACACCGAGCAAACCATTTCAAATCGAATGCGACGCCCTCTAAATATGCATCTGGAGCCGTTCTGACTCAACTCGATGGTAACGGTGAAAGACACCCATGTGCATTCATTTCAAAAACCTTTTCTGCGACAGAAAGGAACTATGAAATCTATGATCGAGAACTCCTGGCAATTGTACGAGCATTACAGGAATGGAGACACTACATTCAAGGATCTGAACATACGACGATCATCCATTCTGACCACAAGAACCTGACCTACTTCAGAAGCCCAAGAAACCTGAACAGACGGCAAGCTCGATGGTCATTATACCTATCCAATTCGATCTGAAACTAATCCATATGCCCCGGAACGAAAATGATTCAATCTGATGCTTTATCGAGAAGGCCAGATTTTATACCAGACAAAGACCATGATAATGAAGATGTGACTCTACTACCGGAAGAACTTTTGTCAATCTAATCGACACTGAACTACAACAAAAAATCATTGATTCGGAAGAATTCGACACAGATATTGCAGAAGTCTTGAAGGCTCTATTGCAAAAGGACCATCGAACTTACCGAACCGACCTTGACGACTGGAAAACGGAGGAATTCAATGGGAAAAATGTTATCTTTTATAAAGATAAAACATATATACCGAAGAACCAAAATCTACGCCAACAAATTGTAAAATCTTTTCATGATCTACCATCGGCAGGACACCCCGGAGAACTAGAAACTTACAATGCAGTAAAGGCACATTACTGGTGGCCTGGGCTACGATCCTTCGTGAAACAATACGTCAAAGGCTGCGGAATCTGTCAACAATTCAAGATTAACAGAAATCCCTCTCACCCATCTTTCATGCCAATTGCTGGACCAACTTCTACACGACCATTTGCGAACTGTTCAATGGACTTTCTAACCGACTTACCACCGGTTAAAAACAGCGCAGGACAGATTGTGGATGCACTCATGGTCGTGGTAGACCATGGGCTTACTAAGGGGTGATTTTAATACCTTGCCGGAAGAAAGGGAAACCAGGAGAGGCACTTGACGCGGAAGGAGCAGCTCAACTCTTACTTGACAATCTTTTCAAACGATTCGGACTCCCAGACAGCATTATCTCAGACCGAGACCCCTATTCACCACAAAGGTCTTCCAAGAACTCATGAAACTCTTAGGGATCAAGTCCAAATTAATGACAGCTTATCATCCAATAGGAGACGGAACCACCGAGCGATTCAACCAAGAAATAGAAGCCTACCTATCCATCTATTGTTCTTCACACCCAACCGATTGGAACAAGTCAGTTGGAACATTAGAATTCACTCACAACAACAGAAAACACTCCGAAGGGTCAAAACCCCGTTCGAACTCACCCTAGGTTCATCTCCGCTGGCCATTCCACTTGCATTTGAGAACACCAAAGCCCCATCTGTGGAAGAAAAAGTCAAACATCTCCTGAGAGATCGAGAAGAAGCGTTAGCCGCCCATGAACTTGCAAGACAAAAGGATAGCCGAGCGGCGAAAATCGACCTTCAAACCGTTTGAGAAAGGAAACGAAAGTTTGGCTAGACTCCCACAACATCTCCACGAGGTACCATTCGAAGATGAAACCAAAACGAGAAGGCCCGTTCACAATCACAGAAGTCTTGGGACCTCTCACTTACAGACTCAAAATACCCAAGATATGGAAGATCCATGACGTCTTCCACGCCACTCTACTCATGCCATATAACGAGACAGAAACATACGGACCGAATTTCCCTAGACCACCACCCAAAATCAAAAATAAAGAAGAACACTGGGAAGTCGAAACCATTCTGAATCACAGAAAGACAGGACGAAAACCCAAGAAAGGAAAGCAAAAATATCAATACCTTATCAAATGGACGGGATTCCCTATCTCCGAAGCAACGTGGGAAAAAGATGAAGCGTTCGACGACGACAACGAGACTCTTAAAGAATACCACCAATTACACAAACTCTGATCACCGCTACCACCCTGATGCCTCGCCTTCTCCGACGTATTGCCTCTTCTTTCACTCCGAAACTCCGGAAACAAACCAACTTGAAACCCCTATCTTTGCTACCCCTCTGGCTGATCAGACTGTGGAAGAGCTTGAGAGCGCTGCAAAGAGAAATTCTCACCGCATACAACGAAACAATTGATCGGAAGGAGACAGCAAAACAGAACTACCGCCCAGCTGCTGCTAAAGCTGCCCATCACCAAGCCAGATCTCTACGCCTCAAACTAAATCTGGTCGAACGAGAGCTCCATCGACGCCTTCCACTGATCGCCAAAGTAGTTAAAAGGCCAAGTCGTTCTACCTCTAAACCATACCTCCAATTACCAGAACAACGCAACATGTCTTTCATCAATACTCCCGCTGCTTCTTCCTCTTCTACTCCCGCCAACCCACGTCTGCAAGGCAAACAACCTGCCATACCCCGTTCACGCTCAAACACTGTCAACTCCTGAAGCCCTGGACCTCTTCACCCGATGACGCCCGGAATCGCCAACACCACAGGTGAACCATACAGAGACTATTGAGCCCACTGAAGTAATGGACTTCACTCCTTCTGAGGCATAAGGAGTGTAGTACGGGGTAATGTTATGACAAGTCTTTTCTTTTTCTTTTCTCTTTTCTTTTCTTTTCTTTTCCTTTTCTTTGTCATCTTTCACATCATTGATACATCATCGTATGCTCTGATGAACTTTACTTTCACTTCCATCTTTTATGATACATCTTTTGATGAACATTTGATCTGTTTCTCTTATTCTTATATACATCTGCTGATGAACATTCAAACTCGTTTCAACTTGATCTGTTTCTTCTATTCTTATATACATCTGCTGATGAACATTCAAACTCGTTTCAACTTGATCTGTTTCTTCTATTCTTATATACATCTGCTGATGAACATTCGATCTCGTTTCAACTAGCTGTACAGTTCATAGTATTTATACAAGGGAGCATCTACTGTATTCTTTAGCTAGTTCTTGAGAATCCAACCTGCTTAACCTGCTCTACTCTGAACTTGAACTTGTTCTTGTAAACGATTGGTGGTTAGATTACGCACACTGCGTGATTCTAACTTGAGATCGTAACAGTAAGTGTAATGTTTTGTGCAATTTGTGGTTCAGAAGCTTGAGACTTTAATGAGTTCAAGTTTTATGAATATCTTGTAAAAGTTCACACAAAGAATGGGTAGTAAAATGAGTTAAGATTCTTCTGGCCTCATTTGAACTCTCTTAAATACAGGAAAGTATTTCTACAACTGTCAAGCATATTCTGTAAAGTTCTACACTACTGGTTTGTTATCTGGCCAAGGACTGATGCTTGTTTTATTCTAAGTGGACTCTGCAATGCTCAGTTATTGGAGATGCTTAAACAGGCATTGCTTCCTTCTGCAATCTTGCTATTCATATTTAAAGAGGAAATCACATGTAGTTTCAAGAAAAGAAAGTGTCCACTATCTAGATGGATTAATTAACTACCTAAATGTGTATTGTACAGCCGATTTGGTCAGTTCTTTAAGAGAAGAGAATGAAACAGTCTTGAGCTGGAATTTTGGAATGAGGGCAAAGGGATCTACAGAATGCAAATATACTATAACAATAGTGCTATATGCACATTAAATTATATGTAGTGCTACATGTCAAATATGTAATATTGATTGTAATAGTTGACATGTGTTATCTATATGGGCACTGTTCAGCTGCTGATGAACATGTATTCCATGCTGTGGTACATGTTCTTCTCTTCATCAAATACTCTCTTTCTTTTGATGATGATGATCTTCTGCATTGTCTTCAGTGAGTCTGCTTCATGTTTCTGATTGGATTTGTTTTGATATCATTGTATAGCAATACAATTTGTTTCAATGTGAGGCCATAGAAGTTGCCTACCTTCTCTTCTATCAATGTCAATGCCTTCAGCACAATGTTTATTGATGCAGTATTGTCCTTGTTCACATATGCTACAAAGGACATAGTGACCCATACTATGTCTCCAGTCTTAAATGCCACTGGTTTGACATGTTTCATGCTGTTATGTGGTGAGTATCTTTTTATCATCTTTGGTTTTCTTGTTACATGCCATGAATGCAGTTGCTTGACAAACACTGTGTGGTAGTTGTCATCCTGTCAACAATGTCTTCAGCTAGTGGATAATGTTTTGTTAATATAATAGCACAAACTTACATTGAATTCTGACATTGCAGTTGATTCTTTCACATTGTGCTGTGCATCTGTGTGCACCTGCTCCAATGTGGCCTTGGCCTCTATCAAGTCATAGCTGGGGTCCATGGACTGTGGTTGTTGTCTTGATGTTTGTATTGTTTGTGATTCTGTCATGTATATGTTGCTATATTATATGACACCTTTGTTTTTCTTCTTTTAACCTCTTCCTTACTGTGAACAATGAAACTTGGTGTATTCAAACTTGATATTATGTCCTCAGTATTTGACTATATTTTTTATATTCTGTAGTATCTTGTACCTGTTTTGTATCCCTTTTTTTTCAGTTCTTTGGACTTTGATATATTGTTCACTCCAATAATTGAATAGACATTTTGGCAGGTAGACTATTTCTTTCTGTAATGTTTGGTTGTGCCTAACAAGAATATTTGTTAGTGTTTCAGCATATTTTGAAATCTGTATAGTCCTATTGCTGTGATCTGTAACTTTAATGTGTTATGTCTCTACTAATGATACCATTTGCCAAGGACAAATACAATCAATAACCAGTCTGTTTCTTTTCTAAGTCAATGACTGCTATAGTGATGGAGCCAAAAATACAGAAAGAGACAGCAATGGTGTCAACAGAAAATGTGGTGTGTATGAGGATGCATTGGCTGCCTGTCAGTGTGGTAGGAATATATTGAAAAACTCTACTAACCTGAAGTTCAAAATGTTTTAAAATTCTCCAAATATTGCAATAAAGAAGCAGCCAATGCTGCAAAAACTGAGCCAATGTTTAATAGAACTCTTATCTTTAGTCTGAGAATTCTCTTGCTCAGTAGAACACATGAAAGTGTATAGAGCTGTTTGAAATTGAAGCAAGTAGTATTGTAACAAAGAGTTATTGGTGGAGAAAAAGAAGAAATAACTTAAACTTACTCAAGAATTCAATTCTTTTATTCACAATGGTAGTTCATGAGCCCGTCTGATAAGCTTTGCATACACTCTGAATTGTGTTCTCTGTGTGATTCAGAGTTCAACTCTTTCACTTGCACGCATCAATTACTTACATCACTTTTGCTAATTCCTCTCTAACTCATTCCCCACTTACTAATTTTTCCCTTTTGTTAAGATGTATAGTTCATAAAATATATCCCACCAAACTAATCACATTCTTTGGACACACCTATGACTGTCTGCTGTTCACCTCCTCATTTGACCATTTGACTTATTCCCTTTTAGGTAAGTTTGATGTCCTGTTTGGATCTAAGGCTGACAGAGGTGGATTCAACAATTTAGTACCAGTGATAATATAAGAAATAACAATTATATAATATATTTTTCTTTAGGTTCTGGTACAAATACTATAATTGCCAATGCCGAGACTCAAAGAATACAGTGTAAAAATAAAAAGGACTCGTAATGCCAGGCAAAGCCTTGGCCCACAATACAAGTAGAGAGTACTGTCAAAAATATGTGACAGTAGTGACTATCGTGACTGCGGGAGTATCGATAGCTTCGTACTGACACACGGAATGTATATGGTAGTGAGGCTTAAGCACTGAATAGACAGGTATAAATGCTAGTTATTCACTGGGGATTGTATCTAGAACATGGCCTGTATTTATACTGTAGAACAGTGTCCTAAGACTATGTAAAAGGGTCTAGATAAAAGAGGTCATATTCAGGGTTAATGGTAAGGAATGGTTTCAGATGGAAAAGGGATAGTAAAGAATGGAGAGGGATAACTCGTGTATAAGTCGACGGAATGGAATGAAGTCGAAATAAAGAGATAAGATAAAAGAACGATAATCAACGTGTGAGAAGTGTACCGGATCGTCACACTCCGTGTGCTTTGTAAGTTGATTACAGCTCACTCTCTTTTCTGGAAGGCGAATAAAAGCTTTGAGTCCTTCCACGATACTTCAGTATTATTGCAGTGATTGATGTACTGGAGAAGTGTACTATTGTAATACATTCAGTCAGTCAATGTGCTTGTATTTCAATCTACTGAACATAATGACACTACGTAAAACGTAGCACCCAGGGATTGGGATTGCTCTAAACCTTGTCGGCACCATAGAATCAATCACCTGTCTCTGCTTTTGTTCTTCTCGTAGGTACTGACGGTACACAATAAAACACAGGGTGACGAGTAGTCGTGTAATCTAAAACTAGGAGAATTTTGGAAACAGGAATTTGAGCTATCTTCTGGGAAGCGTCTTTACGGTTTCTCCCCTGTAGGCTTCAGCCCACAACGGCGAAAGTAAGATGAAATTATAAAAGGTAATGAATATAAAAGAGACCGTCATCCGAAGGACTCTCTTTCATTACTTCTTAGCCTGCGTTGAGTGCTTGTTACCATGTGAGTGGTTGGAATAGGGAGGGGTGACTGGATCAGGAAGTGTTTCGAGTGGTGCATCGACGATGGAATCTGGATTCTCCGACCCCCAAGCTATGATCGCTTGGTCTATAGAGCCCAGAAGATGTCGTACTGCGCATCGGAGGTGGCTGAGAGGCTCATAAGGCTTTCTTGTTCCTTCCTACGGGCATGGTCGAAGAGGAATGATGCTAACGAGAGAAATATCCCAAAAGGCACTCAAAATATGGTGTTGCATCGAGAGTGGGGTCGAGTAAGATTTTCGTCTTCATGCCGGCAACGAGGAGGTCTTATTCCCAGCAGTTAAGCATGAGGGGTTCCTGCTGCAGACGTTCATTGAAGAATGATTCCAGATCGTCGAGGTAGTCGTGTGGGCGAGCATGCACACCCGTAGCGTTCGTTCTGGAAAGCATTGATAAGCTCCCTTTGACATTGCTCGACCAGCGGGCTTCGGGGTTTCATTCTTCTTAGCCAGCTATATATAGTTTACTCAGACTGTCCGTTTAAATATATCAATTGCCCTCCTGTTATCCTCTCTTTCAAGGCACGTCAGTAAGTTTTCAGAAAGGCATGGAGTTCAATTGACACCTTCTCGTCGATTTATTTGGATGTGTATCGCAGACTGCTAAGCATTAAGCCTTGTCCGCAGGTGTCCACGGTCTATTAACAAGCATGATAAATTGTTTTCCATCTTGGATGTAATCATGAGTTTGGTCTTAAAGCTTTGGTTTCCAAGTTGAATATGTCATACAGCACCGAGAAAGCCCTTAGCACCTCACCAATCTTCGGGCATGGTGGGTTATTGTTACTCCGAGGCTCAGTGACTGCGAAGGCAATTAGCTTACAAACTAATAGGCGTTACTTATATCTTATTTATCCAGGATTTCCTGGTCTTTGGATGAATTGAAAAAGTAACCAAAGGTGACAAGGATAATAAGAGCCTCCAGTGCCCTGCTAAAAGGACCCGATTTGTCTGCTACTACTCAATGGAGCGCTTGTTTTACAGATTAAACAGCCGACGGTTCAAGGTTAACTACAATCGTTTTAAAATATACAGCCCGCTATCACCGTATTTTGAGGGATAGATTGCCTTGGTAAGCAATTCGCCCCATTCGCAGCAGCTCACATCAGCAGCCCCTATCAGGATCGAGCACGCAAGACTTGCGGTAAATGGACTCACACGAACTGCCATTTTATCATCGTCTTTCTCAGCCATTACGATTATAATAAGCATCTCTGGGTTTACTAATTTACAGCAGAAACGAATATATAAGGAAGACCATTCTGCTATGATCGATCATTCAGCACCTATCCACCGTTTCCCACACTTCAGTAACAAGACCAATGTCGGCACCTAACGATACCCCTGTCTCGACTACCGCAAAGCTCCTATACTTTGTCCCTCCTGAAGGAGGGGCTCGAGCATACCAGCACATCAACGCCGATGCTTCTACTGGGGAGCGGAAGAAGAATTTCACTCGTGAGGAGAAGGATGTAGTCGTCGAGAATTTGCGTGGAAAGGAGGACACTGTATCCCTCGATACCACCGGCTTCCAATACTTCCGCCACACTTCCAAGCACACATCCTTCACCAATGACGAAGAAATCTATTCGCAATATTATCCCGAGAGCATCGAACTTATCAAAAAGCTGACAGGTGCTAGTCGGGTAGAGCTGTTTGATCACAGTAAGCCCCTGTCATCGTGTCAACGAATCGCAAATATCAATTAACTCCAACCCTAGCCATTCGTCGCAGACGTCCCGGACAAGTCGACGATGGCCCTGATCGCCGCCAGCCTGTCGCCCAAGTACATGTCGATCAAACGACACAATCATCTATCGCTCGTGTTCACCGACACCTGCCTGCCTCTGATGCGCCTAAGCTCCTCGAAAAACGATTCCAGATCATTAACCTTTGGAGACCAATCAGCCACCCGGCAATCGACTGGCCCCTTGCGCTTTGCGATTACCGGAGTGTAGGGCCTAATGACACAGTCCCTGTAGCTCTGGTTTATGATGACCACGAGGGAGAAACGCTCGGAGTCAAGTACAACGAGAATTATAAATGGAAATATCTTCATGGAATGACCCCGGACGAAGTCGTTTTGATCAAATGGTACGCCCTTTCACTAGTATCGACTGCATCTGCGTAGTTAATATTATCTCTAGCTTTGATTCCATTCAAGACGGCAGTGTCGCAATATTCACTCCGCACACTGGATTCAGCGATCCTTCCACGCCTGAAGGAACGCCTCTCCGAGAGTCGATCGAGCTTAGGGCGCTTGTCTTCTATGATTAAGTGTGAAGACATACTCTGTACTATTAAATATTTTCCTTGACCACGTACTTGCTTCCCAGTTCGCCTCACAATCGACGGAGGCTTTATATCTACTACAGAATTAATACATGACATCGTAATCCAACCCTGTATCGTGCAGGAATTGTGGCCTCCAAGTAATATAAGCGTGCATAGGGATGCTTGGCACCTCTTTTTCAGATTTTGAAAGGCAATGCATAAACGCATATCTTTCTCGCCTCGGTCCCTAAATTTCTAAATGAATGATATTAATACCAGTAAATGAGACGAATAAAGCATAGAGGATTACCCTGAGATATTCAAATGCGGCATCAACAGACTTCTCGGTTTCTTCTTCAAGTGCATCAGTGGATTCTAGTCTCGGATTGTATCTTTGCAGTATTCTGGCGAGTTCTGGAAGTTTAGAGGACTGAGGCAGCGTGAATATGAGTAGATTACATGCGAGCTTCCGGGCTTCCGGACTGGTTCTTATGGATCTTTACACAGGTCACATACATACTACCGAAAGAACTTTCTCACTACTCACAATATTTGGGAACCAGGCTCAGAGGTTTCAAATTTCTCCCTATGAAGGCATGCGTGAGTGCGAAACAAATGATAAAACAAGGGCTACACTCACATATTTTGAACCAGAAAGACCGCGATGAAAATAGAGAGTGTTGCGTAACGATTTTTATCAACGTGATATTCCTTAGACCGCAAAGGGTCTTTCAAAAATCTGATAATATGGTATAGAAGTCTTTGTATTCTTCCTTCGGAGAGTAAATCTGAAGAGGATCAAACCGGCGTGGTCTTTGATAATCAGGGTTAGTGTCTGCTTTGGCTACGGAATCCGGTCCCAGAATCGCAAATATTTCTTTGGAAACAAATTGGGTGTAGGTGCCCGCCGCGAGGAGCAGACAGAATAAATATTGATGAGGGTAATTTTCGAGCTGACTGTGAAGCCATCGATCGACACAGTTTGCGTTACGCTGCATCAAACTCCGTCCACGATGACGCTGAAATTTGTACGTCGCTCAAGTGTGAAAATCCAGAAAACAAAAGAGTACGGAAATAAACCAACCTGAGAGCTCAGCCATATCAAAAGGTGATTATCCTTTTGTTATCGTGTTCATACATGCCGATGACATTATCATCGGAAGCCCAGAAAAATAACTGAGCGTCCATATCGATGTCACAAATGTCGTCCAGAAACTCATCCGTTATCTCTGCTGTGGTTGCCTGTAGCATAAACAGCGCACGCAGGTGATGATGGTTGATCTCATCTGAAAATTTCGAGTTGATTGCTTTCAGTAAAACCATGGTTGAACTGCGTACCTTGACACATGATAGTAGGTTCCTTGAAATGTCTCATGCAATATCGCGCTATCTTCGTGGATGCCTTCGCTGTGTCGATGTAGAACTTTCCAGAGCGTGAACGATCGAGGAGAAAGTCAGGAAAGGAAGCATGGAATATTCTGAGCTCGCTTGAGTCATCGTCTGGTAGAGGTATTGACACTAGAGAGTGTAGGTCGCATAAGATAACGTCTAGCTCGCCCCGCCTGAAGAAGAGAAAATCTTCAATAACGGTCCTAGTTTTATCCCAGAACTGAACTAGTAAGAGGAACATAAAGATATCGAGAACTTTGTCAATGTCAGCAACGGAAGATAGAATGTGTTGGTAGAAAAGATCCAATTCGGCGAGAGGTGTATCGTCATCTGTTATTGAGAGACCGAATGCGATGTCTAGCCTATCTGGAGGCCAATGTTGATGAGAATCGACGTATTTCATTACTGTCGACGCGTAGATAAACTGCCCAGATGATTTCTGCACTAGAAGTTCGATATCCATCATGGATGGCCACGGTGGACGTCGATGAAGGAGAATGGGATGCTTTTGTTTGACGTCATCGAACCTGGAGAGAAGAAATGTTCTGATATCAGTGTCTGGTTGATAGGAGTCATCTAAAACTATACGGGTCGTCAGGGAGTTCAGGAGGTCTTGGTTGAAAGCATCACGGATATGAGGATCGGGACGACTGGCAACGAGAAAAACAGGGGGACTGTGAGTTTCTGCAGAGAAGATAGCAGAATATCAAGGATGTAGCGTTGGGCTTTAGATTCTCCGCACTCGTCTAGGCCATCAATTATGACGAGCCTGGGGCGGGATGCGAGGTGTTGGCCAGCGAGCGCAGCTTCGTTGAAGGGTTCGACAACGAGAGCTTGTAATTGAGCCTCAAGGGATTTGGAAAGTAAGAGTGGGTCGAGTTCGATAACCTTTCCGACTCGCTCACGTATCTCGGGGATAGAAATGGCGAGTTGATACACGATAGTGGTTATCAGAAGCGATTCGTTGTTCCGGTTCGTTACATTCCTGGAGAAAAGAAGCTGGCGGCCAGGAGTCCTTGAGCATAGCACATCTCCGCGATGGTTTGGGCAATCGCAGATTTCCCTGCTCCAGCGGGTCCATACAACCACATAAAGAAGAGTAGTTTCTGCGCATCTCTTACCCATTCCATGATTTTGTTGAGAACAATCCCCGCGTATTGGGATGGCATTTAGGTGGATCGTAACGCTCTGCGGAGTTGTGGAAAGCACCAACGGCGATTTTGTCACGGATAAGTGAAAGCCCTTTTATATAGGACAGTCAGTGGAAATCAGGGAGAAAAGATATGAAAGTACCTTCGCGCCCGTCACTTGGCGCAATGGCAGTGGTATGTGTCGTGAATGTTCCTCCTGAAATCAACGTATTCTGCGCGTTTTCAAACATCGTGCTTCAAAGAAGAGTATACAGGTGAGGTCAGTTGGAATTATTGTTGATACAAAGCATCTAGGAATGTGGGAGACAACAGGCCGTCGACGAGAATATTTGTCAACGTCACGCTCTTTCCTCTCAACAACCACCACGGTGGCAGCATATACTCGGGGCTCACCGCCTCACTCCTACTCAGACTAATGTAGAAAAAGGGTTCAACAAATTCCCAGGGCAGAAATGAAAGCACTGCAGATATGACAGGCATCGCCTGCTATCGCTCGCCACAGGTACTCGACTATCGGCCAACACAATTCCATAAGTTCTGTAAATCCCCCTTGAACTATGTCCACGTTCATGCATAAATTTCTTCCTTCTGCAGATGAGCTGAGCCTCGCCAGTCGACTTTTGGAGACAAACACCGGCAGTTGGAACCGCTCCGATACTTTGAGCGTGGATACGGCAATTGGTATTTTCAAGCAAAGCGGGATATCGTTCAAGCAACTTCGGGAAATATGGTCGATTGCGGATAGGGATGGTAGCGGGAAGCTATCGAAGGAAGAACTGGCAGTCGTCATTCGACTTACGGGATGGGTTCAGGCTGGGAAAGTCTTGGACGAGAGCTTGTTGGAGAAAGGTAAGTTTTTTTGTTGATGTTCTTATTCAGTCGCGTTGAATCCCACTCAGCGGGCCCTCTGCCTAAGATAAAAGGTATTCCGGATGTAGTGGTTCCCAAGGTTGTTCCCTTGTTTCCTCCCATAACCTCCGACGACGCGGTAAAGCTCAAGGAAATATTTTTGGAATGCAATCCTGTTA
Organism: Psilocybe azurescens; assembly: GCA_023853785.1. NCBI lineage: Eukaryota > Fungi > Basidiomycota > Agaricomycetes > Agaricales > Agrocybaceae > Psilocybe > Psilocybe azurescens. The sequence goes on along the minus strand of JAJIRX010000199.1, from coordinate 16,387 downwards.
ACGGATTTCTTCAAAGTATGTTCACCATCTCGATACGCGCATATATTTCAACTTCTTAATTCTCTTCCTCAGAACGCAGGGTCATGGCGGCCTTGATGGACTCGAAACCCGATCTGTCCTTTGAGGCGCTTTTCAAAGTGATGTTCGTCTTATCTTTATTCTATTACTCTCCGGCTGATGTATACAATACCAGGCAACTTGCTGACACTAAAAATGGCCTATTCGATTTCAAAAGTTTTGCTACAAGCTTGCATATCGTGCGAAGTCTACACAGCTCCTTGATATCTTCTGTACCTTTGTCCGTAGCCGCCGAAGACTGCAACATTTTGGACGATGTTGACTTGGGCGATAACGACGACGGCTCTGACACGATCGTACAAGATCGCACTCTCGATCTTCCAGCGAAAGTCGACTCTGATATACACAATTTTATGGAAGATGTCAAATTGCACGAACATATCAGTGGGAATATGACACTTAACTTCACGTCGAAATATAACATAAATCCGACGGAAATGGCACAAATCTGGTATGTATTCAATGTACATATTATTTACAGCTCGCTGAATAAGATGTTCAAGGCGCCAATCAGATGTTGGATTCAAACACAATCTATCTCCAGCTAGGATGAAATTGTTCGAACAGCTCATTAGGAAACGGGTGGCGAAACAAATATCAAAACCTGAACCGTCATCCGCTGCCAAGCCAGCTTCCGCTGAGCCTCTTCCCAAAAGAATTCTCATTCGTTGGACATAGTTCAGGTGCCCTCTGGCCAAAGCGACCATTCTGAATTTCCAACAGTAATAGCGGAGCCGTCTGCGACCCTATTTTCCGCTCAATCTTTACCTGTCAAATCGCCCATGCACCCAACGCCAAATCAACCCCGTCATATGACCTTTCTACTCTTCATGAAGATTTTCTACCAAAATTCAGGGAGGAGGTCGGGCGGCTAACCTCACAACTCGGGGTGGTCATACGTGATCAAAGGTGGACGCAGAATGAGCTTCGAAGTAACATCGACGCCCTTCGACAAGAAAACATACAACTGAAACTGCAACAGCAAACCCTGCAAGATCAGTTAGCGATAAAGAAGAAGACTGCCGCGAAGCAGAGAAGCGAGTGGATTCGATCAAATTGGATCTTCTCGAACAGCAAGTGATGTCGAAAGAATACCAGGAAGCGGCGATCAACATCAATAACGAAGCCGAAAGGTTGTGGGGTACGGTGGAGACGCAGAGCAGACAGATCACGACTCTTTTGGGACTGGTTGCCGATATGAAGACTACTATCACGGAACTTAATCTTAAGCCCGAACAACACGACCTCCGTGTCCGTTTCCTTAGGGCCAGTGTTCGTGAATCAGAAGCAGCAGCAACCAAAGCTATCGGAGAAGCCCAGGAATTGTGTCGAACTGTCCTTGATCGGGAACAGGAAATCGCCAAACTTCTGAAACGTCTAGAGGATATTGAAAATGTGCAACCTGCCTCCCAGACGAATAAGGATATGCAGACGCTGCGCAGCGAACACGAAACCCTGAAGACTCGGATGGAAAACATGCAGCGTCTCATGGAACAACACCTTATATCCCCGAGTGCCCAAACTGGTACAATCGGTAACGCTGATACGGATGTGCAAAGGCATGAAACTCCGATTCACGCAGAGAATTCTTCACTGCACAAGGCTTCTGGATTCTTACATCACGTTGCGACCGACTTGTTGGAAGAATTTAATTCTACTGATTCGCCCCCGCCTTTCTCGTCTTCACCAGCGAATCAATCCTTACCTAAATACGAACCTCGCTCCAGCACGCCGGATCTAAATGTAGAGCCCTTCTATCTTTCTTGGGACGCTTTAACAGCTTCTACTGTGACTCGATCGGGCCCTAAGGGATATATCAGAATGGACGATCCCTCGCAGCACAGGCGTCAGCTGGAAGATGATCTACATCTTTTCAAGCTGCATGTTCAGCGAAAAGGATACATCGGCGTTGAAATGGTCCAGCGATTTATTTCGAATTATGATCTTGACGCGTTTTCTTTGGACGAGATTGGGTATGTGGCATACTCTGTATCTTTTGCCATTCAGCATTAATGTTACTTTTGCAGGAGACTCACTGGTCTAGACGCTAGTGTCAAGCGGATTAACCATGCAGTGGATCTGATCAGGCAGGCCGTGATACGTACACGAAGTTATGAACACAGGTTACCTTCCGTTAGCCTCAGTCGATCGTCGACCTCCACCTCAACCAGTTTAAACACTATCTCTTCAAATTCTGTACAAGTTGAAGACCCCATATCTTCATCCTTCGTTGACCCACGTCCTCCCACTACTTCCTGTGGCCCTCTGCTATCGCCGTTGCCACGTCATGACGATAGATTGTTTTCCAAAAGTATATCTCCAACATCTCTCCTAGACCATAAGTCAAACACAAGATTACGCAGTGGCCTTTTATAGCTTCAATCTTGGGCACTCAGCGCTGCAATACTCAGGCAGTTGGCAGAGTCTTCCCAAGCTGAATCGGTTTCGCGTTTGATTACGTCATCACGCATCGTTTAGAAATGGCTAGCAGGCTTCAAAGTTCAAGTTCAAGACGTACCTTGGCCAAGCCAATTTTGCAAAACTGGCTTGTCTTTACTAGAGTCGAACATCTTTGTACGCTGTGAAAGGTAGAGTTGTAAATGCAGTTGGGGATCTTACGCATGTAGGCCTCGCTTTTCAAACGTATCTGTTTTATTTGTCACTTTCCATCCTTCTCTCCTGGCGGCCACCTCGTATCCCAACATACATGTGTAATGTACGACATTTCATTCCTTTTGTAGCACTTTGCGACCTTTGGAGGCAGCGCAGAAATAATCAACCATTTTTTGAATCATACAGAGAACTAGAATCTTAATTTCCCCGCTGCACGCATCGAAATACAAGGCCCTACGAATTGCTACAAGAGCTGAAGATTGTGTTTCTCCGAAAACCTCAGCAGTTCACTCCTGCTGATTCCATCCCTCTCCCAAGCCCTTGATAATTCAGCCTTGAGGATTGTGGCATTCTTTCGCAGCTCCTGTCCTTTTTCGCCTCGACATGAACCTATGACTTGTCTGATCTCGACGCCTACAGCCTCTCGAGTTCCGCTGGCTCGGCGTCCAGACCTCAGTAGAGGCTTCATACCATTCTCGCTGGTTCTAACTTCAATCAATTCAAAGGCGACCTTGAGGTTCAAGGAAAGATGTGCAGCTGCTGCTGGCTGATCGGCTTCAAACGGCCAACATATCCTATCAACTTTGAGTGAGCTTTGTTCGGAAAGCTTATGAAGTCGTCATCCTTACATTGGAATGCCACTGCCCAAGCTTTCCATGACACTGTTGTGTCCTCCATGAGTCATGAACCATCCAGTCGCCTTTGGAGCAGGACGTGAGTTAGTTAGAATTCTCTGACCGTCGTGATACTAACGGGATGGTTCAGAATATATTGCTGTGGGAACCACTTGGAAATGAGTCCTATCCCAGATTTCTTTATCTTCTTAATCAAATCATCCGAGATTTTAGCGAACGGAGAAGCGTAGCAAAGAATCTGAATCCAAGGTCGAAAGATTGTTCTAAAGTTGAGTCTAGGACGGAACCTACGAAAGGAGCATCCTTCTCGACAAATGCTTCTATGGCTTCTTCGATGTATTCTTGCGCCGTGGGCCAGAATACTGTTCCGAACGAGATCTAAGCGCTGGACAGTTTTAAGACGCACTAATCGGACTTAATAATGGAACTTACCAATGTAACGGATTTGTCTCCATAGTTTACCCTTGCTCTTTGAAGAAATTCTTCCGTATCCGTAGACCCACGTGCGTTTTCTGAGACAACCCCATATCCAGAAGGTAGTAGTGGACCAATAACATAGACCTCTTTATTCCACCCGGATAACCAGGACTTAACCCCGTTTATTGACTCGTTCTCGAGGGCAAATGCAGACGTGACGAAAACCGCGTCCACTTCCTTAAGTCCACTTTTCCATACCAAAAGTGAGATACTGCCAGTAGAGCAAGATACGGTGCAACTATGCGACTCACTCGTAGGCGATCTTCATATACTCGGCGAGCGGCATTTCATACGGAAGCTATCCCAAAGACTTTAGTCAGGCTCGACTCGATAACTTGCGGACACACTGGCTTACATTTTGAGGGAAATACTCCCAGTCGTACATATCAGGCAGTCCCGCTATTTTTACCACTTCACCGTTTGTTCGTTTGTTGAAGTTGTATAACTTATCAGGGGTTCGTCAGTCCCATCAAAATGGCATTCATATTAATGGACTCACCTTGTCTCCTATTTCTTTGCGCGAGGACCCTGTACGGGCAACCTCTTCATCAATCTGCCTCTCGATGTCACCGTATCCTCCAAGACTCTCGGGACCCCAGAAGCGAATGCCTGTCGCGACATGCCCGGTTAACCACGCGATGATTGGCACAGAGCGCCCAGTAATAGCGCGCGTCGCCAACATCTGAGCATGCGAGAAGAACTGGACGTGGGATTGGAAACAGATGAGTATATTAAATATTTCCTTGTTTAAACGAATATTCACGCACATCCAAAACAACCACGTCAGGAGGAGATACAGCGTCAAAGACCGTCTTCGTCACAGAACAGGACACAGGTTTATTCTCAATAAGAGCTTGGTAAATTGCCGGATATGTTTGGATGAGCGGGCCCATGAGACTGAAAGGGTCTTCGGCATTGGAACTGTACGACGAAAAGACCCTAAAGCACTGCGTAAGCTCATGCTACCGAGGAATGGCTATATTTCGCCTACCTAACACGTCGACGCCTACTCTGAGTCTCGCGATCCCGGAACTCAGCAGAAATCTCTGCTTGTGCCTTGTCAAGAAGATTAGGAGAAAGCAGCAAAGTTACGACGACGTTATCATTCTCCAAGACGAGGCGTGCTGCCAACACGCAGAACGGTCTAACGTGACCTAGTCGACAGAGGCAAGGAAATACATATAGTCAGCGTTCTGCAATATACACAGTTCTGTAAGTGGAAGTCTTACCCCATGCTGGGACTGCTGAGAAAAGAATATGAGAAGCAGTGTTAAGGCTGTCTGAGGAAGTCATCAATAGCGGTCGACAGATAATTAGAGGAGTTCATAGATACAGCCAATTTATAGCGTAGTATTGCTGTCCTATTAATAAGCACATTCAATATTTGGTACGAAAGTTGATAAAACCCTGTGTGAAAAATTGGTAAAGACAAGGTTGATTTCTATAGGGTCGGCAGGACTAAGTGGCATCCAATCCCGTCCATGACACCGACTCTCTCATAAGGAACCTTCAGATGTCAATACATAGATAATCGCGTGAAATTTCCTAATAATCTATCAAAACGGAGGTCGTTAAAACTCAATGCAGAATGCGAGCCGGCCTCCCAAGCAACGAGCGCCTATTGGAGATCCATTGATGGCAGAGCTTCAGGAAAACTCTGAATGATATCAACAGATCGGAATACTTAGTAATCTATCTATAGATACGTAAGTGCAATAACCCCAAATGCTTATATGAAATCTGTGGCAATTTATCGGGAAAATCCTGACATATAATCAGCACAAAAGTGTACCCCAATCAAACTTTGAGTCATCGGGGCTTAAGATAAGAACACGTGAGTACTAAGGATAAACTCTCTAGCTCAATTTAAACAGACAGACGCAGATGGCCAACGGACAGCCACAATAGGATGGATGGATGGATGGATGGATGGATGGATGGATGGCGATTTTACGGTCCCAAAATAGGAACTCGCCGGTCCGTCGAGGGGTTTGATAGACCTGCCAAACTATCAAGCCTCGACAAGACCCCCAGCCCTCTTACAGGTTTGACGTTCTGAACACCCATAAGCAGTTCATAGATCTCACTGGCTCAAGGAGAAGGGAGTCTTATTCATTTTATCTCAGGTTTAAATTATATTTGGGTGTGTATACTCGGACGGCATACTAAACAATGACATAATATTTCCCATGTACATGGGTACCACAGGCAGACGGTAACAAAACGCTGGCAATATCTACAATCCTGGGGACCATCCACTGAAGTTCATTAAAATCAGGGTGACGGAATGCATCAACCAGTGCAACTCCTTCAGAGTATGGTATAGTATATATGAGCTGCAAAAGTGGGTAGAATGTCTTCCAGTTTGCATAACAGCCTGAGCAGATCCAACCTGTTATCTCCTTCTAACAAATCCCGACAAGATTTAGGCATTAGTTGATTTGCTGACGCAATCAATGCTATTCTTCATTGTATCAGGTCGTCCGAGATTACTTCGCAAAGAAATACTGCATGCTGTTTGTCCTCCTCAACCAAGTGTTTACATAACCGACACAGCTGAGTTGTCATGGAATTTTGTTTTGGTATCGTTCAGCATGATCGTTAATCGTTGCTTGAACTGATCGACGCTTTTACAGAGTACTTTGCTAGAGAAATCTGCCGCTAGTCACATAAAGCAGACAAGAGCATACAGACGACAATAGCACTTCATAGGAATGTTCTCACTGAAAAAGCCCACCGATCATCTTTGGACCATCTGTAACCGTAGGCTGTTAACGTTTTATTAGTATTTATATTGGAATAGCGGGTTATAGTCCATGTCAAAGCTAAATGACTCCACTGGATATAGAGACTCAGAGCGTGGCACATCATGCCGCAGGACATTAACTTCTTGTGTTTCCCTAATCGTTAATATGTATTCCGACGGGGGTTTAATGATGTTAAAATTCAGAACGACGAGGATAATTGAGACAAAAATCATCAACCTTGCAGACTTTTCACACTATTCCCAGACGTATCACAGAGCTCAACCATCTATCGCTCACGACACTGTCTTGAAGATCATTAAACGTTGTACTGGATTAGTCTTGGGAGCAAGAAATGCAAGACCATCGGTGTCGCTACTTGAGCATGAATTTTATGTGTAAAACATGTTGTGTGGCAAACGAATGTCCACCTACTAATAATACTGAGCCTATCTTTAATATTTTCCACGATGGCGCTGGAGCTTCGGTCTTCGAGGTTCGGGAAGCGAAACGAACAGACGGTCGACCAATGCAGCTGTGTTGCGCTTCGATTATGCATCTTTGTTTCCGCTAGACATCGATATACATTATATCCAGTGCGCCCTCTAGCAGTGATGTGGATGTGCGGGCAATAACTATTTGATCGAGTTAGAGTTGGGGTAGCCATCAAAGTTATAACTAGTTACTAACTCGATAATTTCCCCATGATTGATGGCCTGAGTTCGGGGTGAGCTTAGCGCTACTCTGATTCCCAGTGGCGAATTTGCTGCTTTGGTTGCCCACCAACGTCAAATGCCTGAGAAAGACAACCAAGACAACCAGCCGACTCAAGTTTTGGACGAGTGGAGAATATTAACATTGAAGCAATTATTTGATTTTTCTTGAAATTTGTGGGGAACTCGCTATGCTAATTTTGCGGACTTCACATTTGATGCAGAGTTGGACTTGTATGACTTATTGGAGTTGGATGCTGATGGCGATCTTGGCCCAGAATCGGATGCGACTGCTGAGGACATCCTTTTAGGTTAGTAGCCACTTGTTTTATTCAGAAATACTACAAATGTACTACGAATTGGCTACAAACGCGATTGTTTCTCTCTGGATCAATGCACCAACCCACACTCCTGTAATTATGTAAGAACGCTTCGCTATGCCAGTGCCTGGCATGCTCTAATGATGAGCTGTGCTCGCCGCTCACCGCTTTCAAAGTTCTCACGGGGTGACCATCAAAAAGCCAGCGGATCACGTGGGCTTAGACATTTTGGCATCGGCGGTAGAGAGGGGAGCAAGCTCCCAATAATCCATCATTAGAGTTAATTATAACTGCTAACTAGTTAGTATGTAACTCACCATAACTTTCGGCGTAACTCGCACATCACTTGCCTTCTAGGGTCAGTCAGACTAAGCGTGGTATACGGACCTACGGGCATTATCTGGGCAAATGGCGCTTAGTTTATGCCGGCAACATTGTGGCGGCTATGACCGGACCGTCATTGCACCTACTACGCGTCTCCTCGGCAGCCCAGCTTCACCGCATATAAGTAGCTTTAGCCTTCGAGAGACTTCGTCGTATCTACTACACACACCAGGATCTTTTCATTGTACCCTATGAGCTCCGCAATTTCTCGCTCGACCCCTACGCGACTAGCTCGCACTGTCGCCAACCTCACGAAACCTTCGGGGCATCTAACGCGAAGGAGTTTCCTTACAGTCATTCAGCAAGGGCATGAGGGATGGCGCCTGAGGTGAGCAGTCTTAGTAGAGTGTTGAACGATTGGCTGATAGTCTAAACAGTCTTGGTCGGAACCCAGTCAAGTTGACACCAGGCTTGAATGTCAAGATACCGTTATATCACACTTTGACCGTATTGGACGTGCGTGAATCCTCTGTCAACATCCCAAATGTAAGCATAAATTCACTCCGTGAAAACACCATATGCCGTTCGAAATGAATGCTAATGAACGATCTCCAATCTCAGCTTCCAGGTTATACAGCCGATAATGTGAGTTTCAGAAATCATCTGCGCATGTGATTAGAGTGGGTTATATTCACATAACATGGCTTCCGCGTCTGTTCAGGTTCCTGTGTTATGCTCGGGGTCTCTTTTCTATCGTATAAACGACAGTTACAAGGTAGTTACAATTGAACAAAAAATTTCGATGGCCCTGAGGTTATAATCACGTGCACTTAATTAACCCCTTTTTTGCTTTCAACAGGCCTGTTTTGCAGTATCAGAGGTCGAAAAAACGTACAGAATATCGGTACATCAGCTATGCGAAGTGTTCTAGGCTCATTTTCGTATGATCAAGTGATCGCGGATCGAAACGATTTGAACAGGAAGCTCAATGTCACCATAGGCAATTCAATTTCGGTGAGATCTTGTACCACTATCAAGAAAAGCACTCATGTACTTCAACGTCTCCATAGAATTGGGGTGTGGAATGTACGAGATTTGAAGTGCAATCATTCCAACCCGCGAACCGGGAAGTCGAGGTCTGTTCTTTCAACGCATCTCTTTATAAACATTGACCAGACTGCCATACTCTAGCGACAACTCGAGCTACAGATGGAAGCAGAACGTAACCGTCGAAAACAACTCTTGGACACTCAGGCACAAATTAATATCGCCGAAGGACAAAAGCAGCGTGTGATTCTGGAGAGTGAAGGACACGTACGCATTGTTGTCACGTTTTATGATACTTGGTGACCAAATTTGGACTCCAGCTCGAAGCAAAATCAAATGAAGCAGATGCTAAATACAAGACCGTATTCAGAGAGGCCGAAGCTAGGTACTTTGTCCCTTCTTATCATCTTTTATATCGATTTTCTCAACACATTCATCAGACAACAACAAGCCTTGATGGAATCTGCCGCTCTCTCACAACAAGTTGAAAACATCGCCCGCTCCCTTGCGCCCAATTCCAATAAGGAGGAGATAACACCGGAGCACCGCAAGTTGGCTCGCCACACTGGTTGAGCTCAAGAGACTGGAACAGCTACGGGCCATCGCGGAGAGCCGAAGCAATTCGACGTATTTCTTTGGCGATAAAGCCGCTGGCCTCGGGAGTGCGAATGATGCCTTTAATATCGACTATGCACAGAATGTCAAGGCTGGAGTGTCAGATAACGGGAAAGCGTCGAGGAGCTCAATTGGCAATAGTACGGTCGTTGGATCCGTGCTGTAAGGTCAGTGTATTGAGATCTGCTTTAACGAATTGTTCCATGTTGTTTGTCTTGGAATTTGTACATTTACTTCTTCATTTGTTTCCAATCCCCACTCGCCACATATGTATTCTAAACCCATCCATGTATTTATTCTATCAATACCAAGCTTGTGACACACATCACAGAAACCACCGGACGACAGTACTTATACAATTGTAATTGGTCAGTGTCGACTGACGTAAGGGCCGCTTGTTATAGTTATTTGGGACTGTAAATTATCTGAGTATAGTATTACGGTATATGTACTATTTTTCATTGTTCTGGAGTTCGGTCTCGTCAAATGCAGACACGTTATATGCCGGCTGACTACGTATCAGTTATGATAGCAATACATCTTTTAGTATTTATAGGTTTTATGAACTTTACATAAGGAAGTTTCGCCGTCCATAGCCTTACTGACGAAGCGGGATGGCAGATCACTACGAACTGACGACGTGTCATGGGAACAAGCAGCTTGGCTTGGCGCCGTGAGTAGACAAACTGACGTTTCTAAAGTAAATATACCGCATGTTTATTAATCTTTCTCACCAACTCATGCCGGACAAATTATGCTTATTATATGGAAGCAGTGTGAATAAGGTGCCACTGTAGGCTACTCGGTTTCTATAAATTGATTATATTGTGGACCTCTTCACTACCAAGCGCCCACTTGAAACACTCATATCCTCTTCTCGGCATTTCCAGCTTGGGGTAAGTTTTGTCGTTGTTGCACTACTTGTACAGATCACTTACACTTATTATTTTTCCCATTAACTCTATCGTCTAGGCCATGTAAGGCCTTTCTGCATTTTGGCAGCACGTATCATCCAGGAAAATGAGAATATTGCTGTGACAATGATACTAGTCCCAGCATTTCTCAAGAAAGCCCAAGCCGAGATTTCAGCTGAATTTCGCGATAGTGCGAGCGAGAATGTGCGCCGAAGACTCAGGTACGCAAAGAAACAAAAATATGTAGATGTGAGCTCACCTCCTACTCTCTCAGAGTGCTGTCTTCCTTCCAATCTGACTCAGAAGATCCTTTCGCTCTCATGCCCCCACTTATCGAATCTTATGGGGCGGTCTACCAGAATCTTGTCCAGAGCAAACCTATTTCTTGCTCTGCAACTGGAACGATGTTCGAGGCTGTGCCTCCGCCTAATGCTGTTATTCTCGATGTACGCAGTTTTTATATCCGTTCAAACACACACAGAAATAAACGCACAATCTCAAAAACTGCACGCCCAGTTCTTTGCATCCTCGCTTATGTTAGCGACGCGCGCCATCTCCGGGCGTTCCGTACCAATAGCTTCATGGTTTAGCGCACATATGGCAACTGGTATACGATTCTGGGGACCCGAGAAATTCGGTGGATATGGCGACATAAGTAAGAAGGTTGAGCAAGAAGTCATTAAGACTGGAGCTACGACTAAAGAGGTCGAAGAAAAGGTGAGTCAAATGGCAAAAATATCTTGCATAATTACTGACTCGCCAATTAGCTGTTTGACTTCGTCAAAAACACGAAGGGTGACACGGTCAAAATACCCGGTGTCCCTAATATGTATGACTGGGAGTTCTTCCCTCAATTGGTATGGGGCATAATGTACTGCGAATGGTCGGAATCAAACCTAACGGGTTTTCTTTGAAATAGCTTGCGTTCGAAATGCCATTCGGAGACATTATGAAAATGGCTCACGCGTGAGTACTGGATACTCTATCCTCGTACACTTGTATAATATCAGTACTATAGAGGACTTAGGGAAGCAGATGCGGTTTTTGTGACCACTTCATATAGCATGGAGGGAGAGACTTTGGAAGCAGTGAAATCCTGGTTCTCGGACTGGAACCAAGAGGTATACGTTGTTGGCCCGCTTCTACCTGCAGGATATGGTGTAGTCAAGGAAAGCGACCGTGGATCTACTGATATCAGAGAGTTCCTCGAGAGGGCATTGGTAAAGCACGGTGAAAAATCAGTCATACTGGTGAGTTCTATTAATAGATTTTTATTGGTATATTTAAACCATCTGAATGGCACTTAGATCTCTTTCGGAACGGTTTTTGGCCGGCGGCACAGGACTACATCGAAGAGGTTTTAGAAGTTTTCATTGAAAAACCGCCCCTTTGTAAGTTTGTCGTTCCATGACTGAAAAAGATATGTTGACATCGGGTCCAGATTATTTGCTATGCCTCACCCTTCGCCAAGATGTCTGAAGATTTGATTCAGAGGGTAAAGGATTCTGGTATAGGACTCATTTCCAAGTGGATTCCTCAACAGTACATTCTAAACCATAAAGTACGCACTCTAATTAAAACTCTCTGTTAATCTCTGACACTATACGTCCACCTAGGCAACTGGGTGGTTCATGACCCATGGAGGACAAAATAGTGTCATGGAAAGTCTGGGGAGCGGTACTCCGATGTATACGCTTTCATTTTATATCATATTATTGATACTAACATAAAATGGCTAGGATATGCTGGCCTTTTGAAGCCGACCAGCCAGCGACGGCCGCGCATCTTTCTCTGAACCTCAAAGTCGCCTTTGAGCTGATCGAAGTCAGAACAGGCAATAATGGCTTAAAACCTCTTCTCAGGACTGGAAATGCTGCAAAGGGCACTAGGGAGGCCGTAGGGATAGAGATAAGAGAGGTCATCGAATCCTGTCGAGGTGAGAAAGGACAGGAGTTGCGGCAAAATGCTCTAGCATTCAAGGACAAATTTGCCAAAGCATGGGAGGCTGATGGACCCAGTAGAAGAGATTTCCGCCAATTCTCTTCGAAGTATAACCTTCAGCTTTCCTAAAAGTACATCTTGTTTGAATATCACGATATAGTTTGATTGTACTTGCGGGACGCGTGTGGCTGCACTTTGGCATTTCAGCCGAAAACTTAATTCTCGAAGAGGAACGTCGTGAGGTTGTACTTACCAGAAGACTCAGTACCTGGCTCAGCTTAAAGTACAGTCTTCAGCCTTCCTAGAAGTACATCTTGTTCAGATACCACGATAAAGTTTGATTGCACTACTTGCGGGACGTGTGGGACCGTGTGGTCGGAGATTTAATCGGATGTTAATTTACGTTTTCCCATATTTTTCTGCCAGTTGGCACTTTCACTTAAGGTAGCTCTGCTTTCAATCTTCAAGTAAGCGCCCTCTTCTCAACACCAATTACTGTGGCACGCTGAAGGAGTATATACATCAATCCGGCGTGTAAGCCTCGGGAAAATGCTCCAAGGTTGCGGGGTAAGTATCCCCGAATGTCCAGCTCGCATGCCCTTGCGTGTACCGTAGCGATCTCAAAATCCAACTGTAAACCGACCGAGAATTGATCAGGGCATGGTTCAGTAGTGAGATTATTCTCAAGATCATTCAATGAACTGGGTGTATATATTGAATGATCAATGGCAACCATTGGCCTCTAAACTTCTCTTCGCAGGCAGTTAATGCAACGTCCAAATTCTCCCCCACCGTGTCATTTCTCCAAACACAAGCTACGCCACGTAATATGGGATGTGGGGTCACGGAGCTACTCTATTCCTCCGAGCAATATGCTTGTCTGATCGAACCTGTCGGCTGGTTGGGGAAACCTTCCTTTTTCCGAGATTTTTGCCTTTTCATGCGCTGACTCCATCACATGGGCGTCTGTTGTTTCCCGAGTTCCTTCAAGATATTCAACTTCGGTGTCACAGAAGGCTCAAAAATTGTGCTAAACATAGCTGGATGTTGTATTTCTGTACCATCAAGTCATTTTGTGAGTATCGTCTCTAAATCATCCTTCGCGATGACGAACTAGACTAGGGGTTGCCGAGATACTTTTTCCGACTAGCTCCTCCGTCTTCCTTCTCGGCAGCGAGATGAGGTGAAGAAAGTTAAAATTGCTAATGGCGAATGTATAAAAGAGGGCTTGGCCTCCTTAAGTCTATTGAAATTCAATTTCGGACCTAAGGCCTCAAGATGCGATACGCGCTCGCTACAGCTGCTTTCGTCGCTTCTGCTGCTGCTCATGCCACCTTCCAAGAGCTTTGGATTAACGGGGTTGATGCAGGAAACTCGTGCGTTCGTTTACCGGCGAGCAATAACCCCGTGACAAGCGTCACGACCAATGTACGTCATTCGTCTTTTATCAATGCGGATGAATAAACTTTGGTTGTAGGATCTAGCATGCAACATCGCTGGTACAAGCCAGGGTGTCTGTCCAGTCAATGGTAAGGATGTTGTCCGTCTCGACTACAGATAGATTATGAGACTATCTACAGCTGGTGACCAGCTTACTGTTGAGATGCATCAGCAGCCTGGAGACCGAACATGCAGCAATGAGGCGATCGGTGGAGACCACTACGGCCCCGTACAGGTTAGCTCAAATTCCCCAAACGAGAAGAGAACGTCGCTAATATCTAATAGATCTACATGGCCGCCGTCTCCGATGCAACGACTGCGGTCGGTTCGAGCGCAAACTGGTTCAAAGTCGCTGAGATGGGAATGCCCTCAAATAACCCGGTATATTGGGCAACAGAAGTCCTCAATGTAAGCTTTTGTCCAATCAAAAAATCCAAATACTAATACGAAACAGAATAACTGTGGCCACTTCACATTCACTGTTCCCAAAGATATAGCGCCTGGCAACTACCTCGTTCGTGCTGAAGTCATCGGTTAGTGATATTCTCTATCGCGTCCCGTGCACTGGTATTAATTCCCCGAATGCAGCTCTTCACGTAGCCAGCTCTGTTGGAGGTGCTCAGTTCTACATGTCGTGCTATCAAGTCAACGTGGCCGGTTCAGGCTCGACCAAGCCTTCCACCGTCAAATTCCCTGGCGCATACAGCGCTAGCGATCCAGGTATCCTCATCAACATTTACGAGCCTCTCAGTACCTACGCAAGTAAGCATCTTATAATTGGAAGCTAGCACAGCTGGGAAACTAAATTTGCCTGACAAACTATTGTGTAGTTCCTGGACCAACTCCATACGGTGCCGCCGTCCCAGCTGTCGCTGCTACCCCATGGCCCACCACCGCGACATGGAACACTGCCAGTCAGCCCAAGACCGTCCCCACCGTCGTTCCTGGAGCTCCCACGGCTGTACCATCAAGCGGCGGAGGAGGCGCCACTACTGTCGCTCCTGCTCCTACCACTACTGCTCGTACCACGACTATCAACACCACTACTGCACGTACTACGACTGTCAATACACCAACACCAACACCAACATCTGCCGGCACTGTCGCACTTTACGGGCAATGCGGGGAGTGAGTCATCTATTTGGCACCTGAGATTAAGTTTTCTTTGCTGATCAATATTTGTTTTCTTCCAGACTGGATGGACGTGCGTTACTTTCGACAGACCTGACTTCCTTGTCTCTGACTAATTATTTATTGCAGAGGTGCTACTGGATGTGCTCAGGGGACATGCCAGGTCGTCAACGGTACGTGTATCTCTCTTATACACCATGTCGCCTTAAACTAATCTATATTTCTCTTCACCGACCAGCTTACTACTCGCAATGCCTGAACTAAATGACTAAAAATACGGTAAACCTTTAATGAACGAAGGGATGTGCGCGTGAAAGTCTTTGATGTATCAGCCGTGCATGTAAGTACAAAGAACACATACCAACAAAATAAAATGCTACAATGTGTGTGAAACTGAGTCCGTTGAGCCCTTTTGAGTAAAATACTCAAGAGGGATCAGTTCAAGACTTGACCAAAATTTGGCTCAGCTTCTTTATACGCTACTGGCGGCGACCCCTATCTGTAGAAGAAACGGCGACCTTTGAACATGTCTTATGTTTATTCGCCTGCTTCTTTGTCAAATAGCAGTTATCGATACGAATGTCGCTGGTTCCAAGCTTACAACTTCAACCGACGAAAAACAGCCAAGCCACTGGCAGTGTTACCAACATTAGTAGATGCGCTTGCCGGAGGATTTCACGTAAGTCCCGCTCTTGCCCGACGTTTTTCCCTCGAATCTCTCCATCGGAGTTTTCTTCTCCTAAGTCTGTGCTATTAGTACCTTTCTTTTCGCACCTTTTTCTATATCGCTCGTCCCGTACTTCAAGCTCTAAGTTTTTCAGCTCGTTTCTTGATTCCACTTCTCTAAGGCATTGAGTTCCAAGCTGAGACTTGCATCACTGTTTCATGAACACGAGTTCCACGCACTCGAGGTCGGAATTCCCGTGATCTGTACCGATTGGGCGCTTACCTTCGGTTTTATTTTCAAGATTAGACTTGTTAAAAAAGACACCTACCGAACAATCTGATTGACTATCCATGAAAGCTGAGATCTGACGTCTCAACAGACGACGAACCTGAAGTGATTATTTCCCTCCGAGCAGCTATTAGTTCCTCGGTATGTTTTTTGTTAGACTTCTTCATGAAAGCCATTTAAAAACGCAAAATCCTGTCATAGAGTATGCCATTGTTCCCTGTACCCCGTAACACATGGTTAGGAGATTTAAAACTAGCCAACAGGACAAGATTCTATGTACCAGACCATTCTGACGATAGATCTCCGATGTTGCACAAGGATGGTGTATTCGTTAACCTACAACGAGATCTCCTTGGCGGTATTGAATATGACCGATGGAGCTAGGTAGTTGACTGATCAAAACGACGACATACGCGGTCTTTCCTACCGACATCCATAAG